>JAQSVH010000010.1:20997785-21007999 GCA_029448705.1 Adansonia digitata | reverse complement strand
TATTTTTAATATTTAATTAAATTATTAAAAGAATATTAAAGTAAAATTCATTATTAAAGTTTTTGATTTATAAAAAACTATTTATTTATAATTTCTTAATATTTATTTTTAGTATTAAATTCGGATTCGGTTTCAGGTTGGGCTCAGGTTCGGGTTTTTTAAGGTTTAGGTCATTTCGGGTTCGGATCGTTTCGGGTTCAGGTTCTTTCAGGCTCGGATCATTTCGGGTTCGGGCCATTCGAGTTCGAATTTTTTCGGGTTCGGGCCATTGACTTTTTGGTCAAATCGAGTTTGGGCTTGGATTTTTTTGGGCGAGTTTTCGGGTTCGGGTTCATTGTGCCACCTCTATCTATAATAGTTAGATTTGACAATTTGTGTATCCATGTCATATTCATATATTTTATCCTGTCGTAATCGTATTTAAGGTTTTTTATATTTATATCAATTTTAATAAGTTTATAATTCTTATTATATAGATTTTGAGAATATATTAGCGTCCTTTTTTTTTTTTACTTTAGACATGTCATATTCGTGTAATTGTGTCAAATATTGTCCAGTCTAATAATGGCTGTTAGAGTAGAAAAAAAATGTAATGGGAGAATGGTATTTTCAAATTTTGGTAGAGACATAAATGGTGTCAAATTGTTAATGTCTTTTAGGTTTGTAAAGTGGGCAAAGCCAGAGGAAACTTTGGTGCAGGCTTGCAGTGATATTGACGTGCAAATTGTTTGTCTGACTCCGGTATAAGGGCGAAGACTAATCAAACTATCTAGTAGCTAGTTCCTTTCGAAGTTTTCTTCAAGATAGTTAGAGCATGGGATAACATCATAGGATTTCAATCCTATTGTGTTGGCCTTTGGGATTGGAGTAATGATTAACAAGAACATTTGGAGGCATTCATATTTCATAGTGTGAAATTTTTGGATTTATGAAAAACGAACAACTATGAAAGCAAAGATTTTGAGAGAAGATTCAATGAAGATATCAAGACCTATCCAAAAAAAAAAAACCTGCCAAAAAGAGTCTCTAAGTTTAAACTTTAGGGCACACTCCTATATTTAAATCAACAATATATAAAAGGAGATGGGAAACATAAAATGATTGAGGGAATTGAAATTAGATAATATGCTCTTAGAGTTTCGTGCCCTTTATATTCTTTTTACCTAGAATCATATGCAATTAGAAATATACGCAACCGGCAAGGATGTCTTTCTTTGATCAATAAGCCCAACCTATTTGCCGGTTAGACCGGATTTTAGACCTCTGCCTCAGTGGACATCGGGTATAACAATAACTCCATTTTGTCTTTCCTGAGCCACAGCCAAAAATTTCTAAAAAATATTGTGAATGAATATAATACAATATGAATAACTTAATTTCAACCAACCGTATATCTAATATTTGTTAGTGAAATAGGGATATGCTTAACTTAGCTTAGTTTAGTAATTACTAGAGACGGCAGAGCAGTTGGATGCCGAATAGCATAAGACAAAATTTGGCAGTGAAGACGTTATATTTGGAGTCTACAAGACGCAAAGTTTTTCTCCAGCTGATTGATATCTCTCGGAATAACTCTTTGGTTCTTGGCATTTGGAGCAGCAGGGGAGAAGATCGATGGAGAACCCTCGTGATCAAGAGAAAAGTACTGATAAAGAGCAGCATCAGCATGTCACTACCAGGAAACAGGGTGGCCTTAAGACCATGCCTTTTGTTATATGTAAGCCTAAATTAATTTATTTCTTACTTTTGAAGATATATAGGAATTGGACGTTATATAATTAAAATGTTTTGTTTCTGCAGCAAATGAGACATTTGAGAAAGTTGCAGGCTTTGGTCTTCAGGCAAATATGATTTTGTACTTAAAAAATGAATATCACATGTCTAATGCCACAGGAGCTAACGTTCTGTTCCTGTGGTCAGCAATTTCCAATTTCATGCCAATTTTTGGGGCTTTTCTCTCTGATTCTTTCCTCGGCCGCTTTCGTGTCATTGCGCTTGGAACAATCAACAGCCTTCTCGTAAGCATAATATTTTATTGAATGGATGATCTGTAACTGTCTTTTCCCAGGAAAAACAAATATATATATATATATAAATATATGAATTTATTATGTACGATTATTCTGGCAGGGAATGAGCACATTATGGTTAACTGCAGCCCTTCCACAAGCAAGGCCTCCTCAATGCAACAGTAAGACAGTAGAAAGTTGCGTGTCCGCAAAACCAGCCCAGCTGGTGCTTCTCTTCTCATCTTTTGCTCTCATGTCCATTGGAGCTGGTGGCATTAGGCCATGTTCCTTGGCCTTTGGTGCTGACCAGTTCTACAATCCGAGAAACCCCAAAAACGAGAGGGTCTTGCAAAGCTTCTTCAACTGGTATTATGCTTCCGTTGGACTTTCAATCATGATTTCGATAACTGTTATTGTCTACATTCAAGACACAGTCGGGTGGGTTGTAGGCTTCGGAGTTCCAGCAGGGCTCATGTTCCTCTCCACAGTCATGTTCTTATTGGGTTCCCCACTTTATATCAAATTGAAGCCAAACAAGAGTTTGTTTACAAGCTTTGCCCAAGTCATAGCGGCAGCTTGGAACAACAGACACTTGGCTTTGCCACCAGTGGAATCTGATGGAGGCATATGGTACCATCACAAAGGTTCCAAGCTTATTGCACCAACAGGAACACTGAGGTAATATTCGATAAAAAGGAAAACTATTGGTGTAAGATTAATATACAGGTGGCATGCAAGAATCTGAAATACAAAGGAACTTAGCCGCTGAACGCTTTGCTCCTACGTGTAATATAAATATAAGTACATATATATATATATTGTTAATTAGTTTACCGTATTGTCTCTGAGTTCTGAACACTGATTGTACGCTAGAACGACCGATTATGTGCCAGATAGTTGATTTTGTCAATTTTTTTTTTCAGGTTTCTTAATAAAGCTTGTATGATCAGAAACCCAGATAAAGAAATGGACTCAGATGGGAGGGCTATAAATCCATGGAATCTCTGCACCGTCAAAGAAGTGGAAGAGTTGAAAGCATTGATCAAAGTGCTCCCCATTTGGTCTACTGGGATCATGATCGCCGTAACCATAAGCCAGCAATCGTTTCCAGTGCTCCAAGCGAACGTTATGGACAGGCACTTAATTCCTGGAGGATTAAAAATTCCTGCAGGTTCCTTTGGTGTGTTCGCAATGATTACTTTGACAATATGGGTAGCAATCTATGATCGAGTTATAGTTCCCTTGCTATCTAAGTTCACTAAACGATCACGAGGATTTAGCCAAAAAGAACGAATGGGCATGGGCCTAGCAATTTCTTGTGTGGCAACAGCAGTGGCAGCATTAGTGGAGAGTAAGCGGCGAGCTGCAGCAATCAGACAAGGATTGGCTGATCAACCAAATGGGATGGTGCACATGACTGCAATGTGGCTAGTGCCACAACACAGCCTGATTGGATTAGCTGAGGGTCTATATGCAATTGGGCAAATAGAGTTCTACTACTCTCAGTTCCCTAAGAGCATGGCTAGCATTGGAGTGGCTCTTTTTGCCCTTGGAATGGCTGTGGGAAACTTGGTTGGGAGTCTTATAGTTGTAACTTTGAATAAGGTGACCAAGACACATGGAAGAGTGAGTTGGGTGTCAAACAACCTTAACAAGGGTCATTATGACTATTATTATTGGCTTCTTTCAATTCTAAGTGTGATTAATGTCTTGTATTACTTACTCTATAGTTGGGCTTTCGGATCTATTGAGAACGAAAACAAAATAGAGTGGGATGAAGATGAAGGCATAGAGGAGGAAGAACTAGTTGATCGAGCCAAGTGATCCCCCATTGTTTTTGCCCTTTGAATGCTATGCTTTACCAAGAATTTGTACTAAAAATGTTTAAGTTATTTTTCTTTTTCTAGCCTCCAATGTATCATTTATTAGTGTATGAATGTGAGGAAGAAATCATATCTTCTATAAAGTCTTGATAGTTTTTTAAAAATGACTTCTTAGCATCCCCAAATCAACAAGTGAGAATCAAGTTCAAACTTTCTACATAAACTAAAGAAGAAAGATTGCTCACACGCTCTCTCTCTCTCTCTCTCTCTCACATAAAAATTTGGGTTCTCTCCTTGCCTTTTCATCTTCTCAAAATCAAACTCTCGTGCTTTCATTATTTTAGCATATGCGACCATTGTCTACTTTTGTCTTCCTAGGGCGCTTAAAAAAGGGCCATATTAATTGTCGCTGCTACAGATTTAAATATAACATCTCATATTTGGTAGACAAATCTCGTAAACATCTAAAGCAACATATATCATATTAAATCAAATTTTTAAAACCTTTAAATATCTTCAAAATTACACTATACAAAATTTCAAATCTTTAAAATAGCATTTTTTGTAATATCAATTCTCTAAAATTCAAGATAATGTGACCTTACAAAACATATATAACATTTCAGTTAACTATTGATTCTTCTCTCAACTGATACCAAAACACTCATATTCAAAATATTACATGACTAGAGGTTGGTGCTAAACTTGTTAACAAAAGTTGTCACAACAGTTTCATGACCATTACGACTCGAGATGGTGTGATTATCATAATAGAGGGAGTCACCACCAATTTTTTTGAGGGTCCATTTGGATAAGCACAGATCAATCATCCATCATCTCTAGTTGAGGTGAGGTGTCTAGGATGTCAAAGGTGCGTTAAATCCATATTTACATTAGTAGGTATCGATACAAGGCTTTCACATCACTAAAAATTCTAATTTTCGCATGTTATATCAATAGAAAAGGGTTGTGTATTGATACAAGTGCTTATGTATTGATACAGAGGCCTTTTGTATTGATATTAGACTTCACAATAGCTTAAAATCCATTTTTAGTTAACCAGTATTGATACAAAAGGTGCTGATATTGATGCTACACTCCAAGTATCGATACCTAGAGCAAAATTTATTCCAAGTATCGATAGTAGCTTTATTGTATCAATACTTAGAGCACAAATTTTGCTCCTGGTATCGATACAAGAAGTCTTGTAGCGATACTGTAAGGCAAAATAACCAGTTCGTACTGTTTTCACCCTTTTACGCCATAACATTACAACAAAAATTGGACCATGTTTTTGACACCAAAAATCATCTAAATTCATAGCAAGCCTCAGCACTGGACTTGTGATTATATCAATTACAATATTTAAGGCTAAATAGCCATGACTAGGGACATATTCATAACTTAATTCAATTTGTTAGAGGGCAAACTTGGACCTCCTTATGGCTCAGCTGTATAAATTGGCTTTGATTTACTGTTTTTGCTAAGCAAGCCAATGAATTTGAATAGCAACTAAACATATACTTTATCTACATTTGTGATACATGCACCAAAACCTCAAAATGCCCCTACCTTTTACATTTTATCTTCACTATGCACATGGCCATATAACACAACTTTCTCATTAGACTTCACATTCATTCTCACACACTTCAAATACGTTTTTCAGCCATAAGGAAACCTGAACAACACTTCCTATTTTTGTAACTCCTTCAAACCACCCCACAAAAATACCTCCAAAACACCACCTTTCAAGCCATTTCTACTTGCTTTTCTTCTTGCTACCTTGTAGCAAATAAAGAAAGGTTAGAAAGGCAACATTTTTACTAGAAAAAGCTCATCTTTTTGGGAAGAAAGCCACTTAAACTTTGTTGGTACATCTTTTCCACTCATTTTTCATGTTTATTATTACTCTTTGCATATACTCTATCATGCTAGGCAACCATTTATAGGTTCCATGCATTCTCTTTGTGATTTCGTCGTACACTTATGCATAAAAATTATGTTTTTATGTTGTCGTGAAATTTCTAGCCCTTATTAATGTCATAACACCAATTTTTATGTTCAAATCATGTTCCTACCTCAATGAATATTGTAACATGTTTATGCATCCTCTTTTGCCTAAAATCATATCTTTCCACTCGAAAAGCGATTTTCACCTAGAAAGCATCGTATTAAACCCATCTTTAAAAATTATTTCCACCTAAAAAGCGATTTTTAAAGATTTTTGGAACATTTTTACATTAACCCTTATCAAATCACCTTTCCAATGATACCTCATCTAACCCCTAGAGTCTTCGAATTTGTGCAAAATAAAATAAAAAAAAGGGACAGTGCAATGCTATCTTCTGTTTTTAGGCTCAGAAAAAAACTAGACTAATTTCCCTAAACCATTTTTTCAAGAATGCGAAGGCCTTGAAATGCATCCAATTAATTCCCGAAAAGTCGAATACCATAATACAGGTCCTTTAGGCTTGGATCATGAGCCAAAAAATTTTAATTAATTTGGTCTTTTATGTTAATTGTTGGTTTTAATTCAAAATTCAATCTTTTCTTATCAAAATTATTAAAATTTTCACCTTTGGGGTAATTTTAGCCTTGTGCGCAGAGAGGATACTCTAACCTCTTTTTACAAACTTTATTTAAATTTCAAAAATCACTAAAATTTTCATTATTAGGGATACTCCAACCGCATCTTTAGAGTGGATACTCCAACCTCACTTTTTATTCTGAAAATTTAAATTTTGTCTCTTATAGACTTCTTCGAGCTTTTTTAATTGAAACTTTCTTTTTTTAAGCTCAAGTGACGATCAAGTCCAAATGCATCTCAAAGTTATCATCTCGATTACTCCTCAATAATCGAAGACAATTATGAGGTGCATTTTGACTGTCCCTCTTTTTTAGGCTTTTAGGTGTTCATTTTTATGTGATATTCTTATATTCTTTTTCGTCTTACTAACACATTTTCTTTTGTAGTGTTTATTGGGCATTCATATTTCTAAATCATTTTTGAAAATTATGAGGCGATGTCCCGTTTTGATATCTCTCCAATGCTTGACATAGAATATTTGATTTTTTTAAAATTAAATCTGAAGATCACATCTCTCGAGTGCATACGTGATCTAAATTTTTTCTTCAAAACCTGGGTTTGTAATTTTCGCATGAAATTCATGCATTAAAAAGGATCAAAATAATGACAATTAAAACCAAAGAAACTGAAACCAACATAAGAAATGGCTAACAAGTACTGATTTCAAGTGTCTTGGGAGTGCTAATCCTTCCCCATGTGTAACCAACTCTTGAACACAATTGACGAATCTTTGGACCTCATAGACCATGAAATTGATGTTTCCAGTTTTGTAACTCAAATATCATTTTCAATAGGCATTCAATCATGCATAGCCTAAAATGATTGGTGGTAACTCCAACTGTTATAAACTTCATGATAGCCATCTAAGATTAGTTGGATGAGTGACTTGTCTAATATCTTTCCCCCATTTTATCATTTTATCACACTTAATTCAAATCCTAATCAATGGAAAACCCAAAGGTAATTCCTTTTAAGTCACACACATCATTATTTGAGCAATTCGAATGGTTGTGCCAGGGTAAGGGGCACGTCTCGACAGCTTGGTGACTCTACTAGGGAATAATTTAGAGAGTTAGGCTTAAGACTAGTCGTGTCTTGCTTGATTCTTGGTTTCTTTGGTTTCAGTCATCATTTAACTATGATCCCTTTTTATCTTTGTCTACTAATCATTTACTTTAATGTTTTTTGTCTTGTAATCTTTGAAGACTACCTTGTTCTCGAATGAATACCAATTTGATAAGTAAGGTAATGAAGGGTAAATACAAGGGTTTAATAGTTTTCTCAACACAAACTGTGCACTTATATTTGCATTCGATTCTCACCAAACTCCATGGTAGGATTTGGGTTCTAAAATATTAGGAGAAATAAGCTATCCGTCTTGATGAGTAACCTTCACATATGTATAGCATGGGTGTAAATTACCTATGCCTTTCATGAATAATCTTCTACATTTATAGAGGAAAATACATCCAACGGATCAAACCTATTCCACCAAGCTCGAGGGCTTAAGATCGAGGTGCCTCAACTGTCTTTACTAGATGGAGGAGCAATTTGATACCAATTTAGATATCAACTTAAACCCATATAGTAAGCCTTATGAGCTAAACCATGTCAAACAATATCGAAATGCTACAATAACCCAAGGAACAGGAACACCTAAGGAAACACTTTTACCTTTACTCCTATACATGTGGTTATGTAAGCAATGATGAACAAACATTGTTACCAGTGTTTATCATTTTATGCCTTAAAAGACATCCTGTGTCTCATTTGTTTACCAAGGCATGCTATTATGCTATTTAATCGATGGCTAACCCTTGTTGATAAGAGGTTGGTGACAAGCGAAAGACATCACCTACAAGGCCCCATATCATCTTAAAAATAGTTATATCTAACCCAAATAAGCAATATGCTATCTGAATGTTGGATTAATGCATACCCGCCATGGATAGTGATGAAAGAATGTCACTACCTAATTGGTTAGTTTTTGTCCTTATAAGGTATCATGTCATTCAATAGGGTGATTTGTAACTTGGATATACTATTCTGCTGTTTGTATACACTTGTCATAATATTTGCAATTGTCATGTTCACCCTTAGGCATCATAACGCCTATTGTCAGGGTAATTTTTGTGACTTTCTTTTGCTTCCATTCTTTTGTTCATTGCTTTTGTTTATTGTCATTATTTTGTCACTAACCTGTTTTCGTATTATTTCTTTTAATGTTGCATGCATCATTCCATCAAAATCATCATGGGACAATTAACTATAGGTTCAGTGTTTAATAAAGTGTGTCTGTCATAGAGTAATAGTTTATCTCAGTTCTCAAGCCTTTTGAAGAAGTCAGAGCATGCTTAGAGGGTCAACAACATAAAGATGAGGATGTCCTTAAGCTCAGTTATGTTTCAACGATGAATGAAAAGGTCAAGATAGGGTAATGACAGAACAATTATCAGGTTTTGAAATGCATTTGGCCTAGTTGGGATAACATTGAGGGGGAGTCATTCATGAAGAGATATAAGGATACTCCAAGTCCATTTAGATGTTGGC
This sequence comes from Adansonia digitata, assembly GCA_029448705.1. Taxonomy (NCBI): domain Eukaryota; kingdom Viridiplantae; phylum Streptophyta; class Magnoliopsida; order Malvales; family Malvaceae; genus Adansonia; species Adansonia digitata. Next base: position 20,999,027 of record JAQSVH010000010.1, on the reverse strand, counting down.
TTGTTACAAGTAGCCTTATAATTCTGGAACTCGACATATGGGTTTTGCACTTTTAATCAAAAGGATTGGTCCTTACCTTAATGAATACACAGCATTGCTCAACATTGAGAGAGCCAAGTCTGATAGGATATACTATAAAGTGCTGTAACTTTTACATTGCAAAAATAGAATAGCACAGATCCTTAGAGCCACAAAGTCACGAATCAAGGGCCATGTTAAGATAAAAGGGAATAATGAGCGCATTTTCTAGGCTAGTATGAAGGAAGTGATAGTAAGTACCATCGATCAAGGAAAATTTAGGATATCTATGCTCAAAATATATGGGCTAGTCATATTCTCGAAAACATTGGGCTATGTGGAAGTAGCAATAGTGTATTTTTTCTCTCGATTGTGTTGCAATATCAACCCCGCACATTATCGCTGAGACCTTTCAAGCTCTTAGCTTCTACAAGAAAACTAGGATGTGTCAATTCATCGAGTGTGCTCACTTTATGTCAAAAAGAAGAAAATGTTGCACAATTTCCCCTAACTTCAGCCTTTTATCCCAGGCCCTTGAGAATGAATGGCCCTAACATAAGTCCAAGGAATAGTAGGTTGAAAAGCTTTGAAATCTTAGAAGAGAAAAAGGTTACATGGAAGGTTCTATAGATTTCCCCTCAATTGATTGTGTATAGATATAAAGATTATAGTTGTATACCACTTATGGGATTATAGGGAAGTACCAACTATGAGTCTTTCCTTATTTTGCGATAATTTCAATGCTGGCAATTCATCCCATTCTTTCAACACCTCGAGTATTGGGACCTCGAATATGGTAAAGCCAATTACAAGTCAAAAGTCTAGTTAGCCTTCCATGCTTGAAGAGAGGTTCACTGCATGGAAAGATAACTAGAGAGGAAATGATATAACTCTAGGTTACAACGAGTGAAGGATTTGTCACATTAATGACACTCTGCTTCTATCAATGTTAGGACAACCTAAGTCCTAGTCAATGAGTCTCCTTTTGGGATTGAACTGCTCAAGTAGGAATTTAAATAAGAAAGGGCATCATTTAACATAAAAATCACCCATTTAAAAAAAAGAAAAGAATCAATTAATCATGATGGCAATGTGAATCAGGTTGTTAGAGAAAGAAACCATGTTAAGGAGAATCTTAAAAGTCTAGAGAAGGATTATATAGCACTTCAAAGAGCAAACAAGTATAGGTGTATCGGCAAGTCATTGGCTAAGTAGTAGATGAAG
>JAQSVH010000010.1:20976473-20988460 GCA_029448705.1 Adansonia digitata | reverse complement strand
ATCCATTTTGCTTGACTCCCATGGATCGAATCTTAAATATGATTTTATCTATTTTGAGCCAGTACAACTCGATTCGAATTATTGTTTAATAATAAAAATATTTTATTTAAATTTGATTATAAAAATTATTAAAATACAGATAAAAAATATATTTTTAAATATTTTGTTATTTATGCATTGTAATTTAAACTTTTAGATCGTGCCTAGTTCAAATTTCAATAAAAAATGTAAACTACTTTTAGACCACTTTTCGTCTATGAAATACCTCTGAAACTAACCTGTAACCATATCTTATTATAATTGCATTAAATAATTATTTTAAAGGAGTAATGTAAGGAAAAATAAAATAGAAAAAAAATCTTCTTTTCTGTCTCTAGAAGAAAAGGTCGAATCAAATATGAAAACAAAAGGAAAAATGGAAATAAAGCCCCCATATTTTTCCATCTAAAAACCCATCTCAAGAGAAGCTAGAGTGAAAATTGAAAAACTCAACAAAAAAAGGAAAATCCCCAGATTGTTCAAGTGAGTAGATGATTTGATATTGTCTGCTACTGTTTAAATTAACCGCCGTTAGAGGATTAAAGTATGTGTCAATTAATCATTGCTTAGATATGTATATTCTAGAAATTTGTTCTTTTGTTCTGTGAAAGCATCTTGCTTTCTCTTAATTCATTCTTTTCAAGTTCTATCAATTTTTGGCTTCAGTTTAATGCATTCTGAGCCAGGGGCTTGAAGCTAGATTCAAGCTAGATTCCAGCAAGGCTAGAGTTCGATCCCAGCACCTGCAAATTCCCTGTCCCTTAAGGCATTAGCCTCCTTTGTAAAAAAATATATATATCTAACTTATATTTTGCTTTCCACTTTAATAATTCTTTTTCTTTTCTCTCTCTCTCTCTCTCTCTATGCATCTATTTTGGCAGGTCATTTAGTTTTATTGATATTGGATAATAAATAAATAGCCACTTATGTGAATTAATCGGGTTTCTTTGGAGAAAAAAAAATGCAAAGAAAATGCTGCTTCTCCTGTTGAGAAGAGATTAGAACAGGTTTAGTTGCTTTTTAGGGATGTTAGAACATGTTAATATTCACGTTATTCCATCTTTGGAAGAAAAAGAGAGCGACAAATTGCATATTATTCTACTTTGAAAGAGAATATTTACATTAAAAACTCCTAATTACTCTACCTAAGCATTAAAGTTGCTTGGATATTAGTCACTACATTTATGATTTTCCTCATCTTCTAGCTTACTACTAATTGTATGTCACATTAGCTACAAAATTTTGTGATTGTTTCTTCTCGTGCATAAATTTAAAATGGTGAAAAAACCGTTGAGGAGTAGATTTAGTTGTGCTGAGCTAAGATTTTATTTGTGCTTGTTCATTATTCCATGAACTGGAAACGGTTTGACTGTTTTGGTTTAATGCTTAATGCTTCTATTATGTCCACTTACATGCTAAATGCAGGACGACAAATCAGCTATATGTTTTCTGCTGCACTACCAAAAAATTATTGAATTGGCTCGGGTACGTATTCTTTCCTGGTATATGTTTTATTTTTAAAAAAAGACATTAAGTACTAAAAAATGTAGATTCCTTATGTTTTAACATCTGATGGAAAATAGTTAACTTGTTATACATCATCTATTTCAAATCTTATTCTAGCCTAAATTCTAGTTTTCAATAGGTTAGGAGACATGTTATGAATAGAAAGCACTAGAAATTCCATAATTAAATAATTTGGTGTAACATACTTAACAGACCCTCCCCTCTGGTACCAACAATTAAAAGCAAATTGTCTTACCACGCAAATATGCAGAGCAGCAAGCAACAATACGAAATAACATAACAAGTTGGTAAATAAGGAGCCTTAAATTCTGACATCATATCAAATTTTGTGGTAAACTTGGAGAACTAATTGGTAAATAGATAGTGACTACAATAAAATTTGGCATTGTATCTCCACAAGCCTGGCAGTTCTGTTGTTGAACTCATGTGATAGGTTTCTTATACTTCTGTGAAGTATATGCCACATGATAGGCTAATTGTAATTGGTGATAAAAATTATTTGGTTTGGATATGCTTGGGGTGCATTGGGTTCTTAAATATCAAAAAGGCTTCTATGCCATTGTTGATTAGTGTTAGAAATTATTTTGAACCCTAAAACAATTTTCTGAAATTTCTTGATATTTTCCCTTAAAAGGTATTAAATTACCATTCCACTGGTTTCTTGTTTGCCCTTGGATTACTCCGAATAAGAAAATTATGGTTTTTTGAACATTTACTGTTTGACACCTTTAGAATCAGCAATTTACATTTTTTGGGCCATTTTGGCCTACTAGGTGATTTTTCTAGATTCCTAAAATATTTTTCTAAAAAATTTTATGAAGTTTCCTTTTCTAAAAAGTATCTTTTGTGATTTAATGATTTCAAATGAATTTGAGCCGATTTTGCAAAGTTTGTTGCACCCTTTCCCATGACATGCTACCAGTGTTGAAGCAAACTCAAGTTCAAAAATTAATTCCACCTAAGAAGTGATTTTTTAAGATTTTGAGATATTCTTTTGTTAATCTCAATTGAGTTACTTTTTCAAAGGTACTTCATTTACCACTTAAAGCCTTTGGAGGAACTTGAAATAAACTTGGGAAAGGCAATAGCCTGATGTTGTCCCTTGTTTTTGTACTTAAGAATAATTTTTCTATCAACTTTTTTTGAGGCATTCGAGTGCCTTAAAATGCATTCAATTAATTTCGCATGAAGTTTAGTGTTACGAAATGAGTCTCACGAAGCTCGGATTAGGGCTAAACAAAAAAAAAATATTTTTGTCTTTTATTATAATGACCTATTTTAGTTTTTAAATACTTATCTTCATTAAAAAAATTCCTTTTTTGAAAAAAAAACTAAAATTTTCATCTTTTGGAGTACTTCAACCCCGTTTTTTGCGGGGATAGCCCAACACTACTTTTACAAAATTCATTCAAGCATAAAAAAAATCTAAATTTTTCACCTTTGGGGATACTCGAACCCTGCTTTCTAAGGAATACTCCAACGTCGCTTTTCTAACTTCACTCAAAATCCTAATTTTCTTTCTCCCAAATTTCCATGAACATTTTAATCAAACCTTTTTTTTTCACACCTCAAGCGACCACGAAGTCTACACGTCTCTCAAAATTGTTATTCTGGTTATTCCTCAATAATCGAAGATAACTTCGAGATGCAACTGTCTTTTTTTTAATGTTTTTACGTGTTTATTTTTATGAAATTTTTATTGCATTCATTTTCAACTTACTAATCTGCTTCTTTTTATGGTGTCTATTTTGCTTTCATATTTCTAAATTATTTTCAAAAATTACAAGGCAATGTTCCATTTCAGTATCTCTCTAGTGCTTAACATGGAATATTTGATTTTCAAAAATTAAACCTAGAGATCATTTTTAGTTAAAAAAAAAACTCTATGCTCCCACACCATCTCCAGTGCACATATGATATTTAAATTTTCTTTAGAATTGAGGTTTACTTATTTACACAAAATTCATATATTAAAAGGGGATTATATCCAAATCATGACAAGTCAAAATCGAAGAAATCGAAACTAAGTTAAAACATAGCTAGCAAATATCGATTTCAAGTGTCGTAGAGATGTTCATACTTTTTCAAGCATAACAAACTCCCAAACCCAATAAATCTGTAGATCACATAGACCTTGGAATCGATGTTTCGAGTTTCATAACTCGGAATATTGATATTGTGCCTAGCCTAAAGTGATTCATGGTGATTCTAAGTCTTCGACCATTTCGTGGTGGCAATCCAAGACCATTTAGACAAGCAATTTGTCCAACAATCCTTCCCCTTTCTGTCATCACGTTACACCTAATCCAAATCTCAATTAAGGGATATCCTAAAGGCACATTTTTAAGTTGCGCTCGTCATTTGAGTGATTCGAGTGGGGGCGCATTGTGACATTCATCATTCCAGGCTCAAGTAAAGTCCTCGGGAGGACAAAGGTAAGCCAAATCTACATTTTCAATTGATTGCATTAATACATGGCCTTAATGTATTAATACATGGCTACAATATCACTAAATTTAAAGAAAACAGTATTCTATCAATACCAAAAGTGATTGCACTAATACATTACAAAAATGTATTTGTCGAAGAGTTGACCGAATATCAGCTAATTCCTGTTAGTTGAATTATAAGAGTCGGCTAATTACTATTAGCTGAATTATAGGAGTTCCTAGCTGTACACACTGTGTAATTATTGTAAATGTGAAATGATAGCTATAGATTTACTCTGATTTATTCTGTAATTATTTTAATTAATTCTGTAGGATTATTTTTCCTTAGTTTCTCGATGTAAAGCCTATAAATAGGTTACTTGTAATATTATCTAAGTGTGGTAATAAAATATCAAAAAAATTTTAATCTTATATTCTTTATTTTAATATGGCATCAGAGCCTATTTATCTTTTTTTTTTCTGTCCTAATTGCCACCCATTTTTTTTCTATCCTAGCAGTTTTCTTTTCAAAACTTTTCTTCTTTGAAACAGTGCAAGTTTTTTTTCCACCATGTCTGACATGTTTGAGACCTTCATTAATTCTACCTACACCTTTACCAATGTTCTAATAAACCTTAACTCTCTCAATTATGAATCATACTTTGTTCAAATCACCAACATTAGGTTGAATGGTGACAATTTTCATCGATAGTCCTAATCTGTTCGTATGGACATCCGAGGAAGAGGAAAAATAGGATATTTAATGGGGGACAAGAAGGCACAGCAACCACAGATCCTATATTTGCAACCTGGGATACAGAAAATTCCATGGTCATAGCGTGGCTTGTAAATTCCATGAACGATGATATCATCTCAAATTATATTTGCTACCCGATAATAGAAGAACTTTGGGAAAACCTTAACTAGATGTACTCTGGTTCTAGTAACCAATCACAAGTGTACAAACTCAAACTAAGGTTTTTTAGTGATTAGTTTTTTTTTTTTTTTAAGTTGAATAAACATTTATATTTTTATTTTAAATCTTTATAATTTTTTTTGGTTGTTTTCAATTCCCATATGAGTTGGGATCACTTGACTTACAACATCAAATTAATGTCACTTGACTCACAACATCAAATTCAATGGGTAACTATTTTTTAATATTATATTTGAGAAAAATATTTATGTATTTTACTATTTTTCAAATTTAATATTAATTAAAAACACTATCCATATTTTAACTAATAATCACCAAAATAACTTTTTCTCTTATATGTATTTATAATACATATATATATTTTTGTTTCACTTAGGTAGTAATCTGCCTATTTTAGTACTTTTGGATTATAATACGGCCTAGCGATTGGGCGGCTTTCACCATAACAGTAGTACAAAACAAACTCATTACTGTCCTACGTTGCTTGCCTACCTTCGCTCTGCTGAACTTGAAATCTTGGAAGTAACTATTCTGTTGGAGAAGCCTATCTTGGTTCCTTAACAATGAACCAGCAACTGCTGCAATCATCTATATTCCACCCAACCCACTTGTTCCGCCCAACCACCAACCCACTGGTTAGTTCATCTATTCTTAATTCTTTTTCTTCACCTTTTTTTTTTCCTTTTATGATTCTTTAACTGACATACATTATATATAGAAGGGTTATGCTTCCTTAATCGAACCAAAACATGCGAATAGTCTTGTAAGATAAGGTAATGCTGCCTTTTTTTATTTATTATTATGGATAATATTAGTAATTACTAATAATATTTTCCTTGAATAGGAATGAAATGATAGGCAGCTTAATCATATTGCACTGCTTCAGAATCTCCATCATCTGAAGTAGATTCAGAAAAAGCAACTCTAAGGGGGTTATTAGTACTAATACTAATACTAATACTATTCTTACTTTCTATTTTTACACGAATATATGTATTGAAACTTTCTCTTTTTTTAGTTTCCATGCTACAAACTTTCATTCAAATGTCAATAATAATTAATATCAAGTTGCATTCAATTGTTAGAGGAGTTGAATTTCTCTTTTAAGTGTATGGTTGTGACAATTTCCTTATGTGACAGGAAAACCAAAGTTGTTTATTATATTATGTTTAGCTTGTGAAAATGAAACACAATCCAATAGTATGCCGCCGGATGTGCAAGACATTGTCAATTCCTACAACTTGACTCATTTTATTGCAGAAGTGGGTTATCCTTTTTTGTTTTCTATCTTGTAAGACTATTTTGTCTGATACTCATTTTATTTCCTATTCGTGGGTTTTACTAATTAAGCAAAGAGTTTGGGGTAAAGATAAAAGATATGTTATTCCCACTTTTCGTTTTTCTTCAAATGGGTCTAATGTAGTTTTGGCTATGGGTATTGGATATGACCTTCAACGGACTCTTTAAATACATGAAAAAATTAAAAAAAATTAACATAATTATGTTCGACATTTATACTCGAATTTGAATAACATAGGATTGAAGTAAAACAACAATATGCTTTTCATTTTTCATTGGTAAGATTATTTGCTTTGGTGGTTTTATTTAAGAATATTTTATTTTCCATTGTGAATTAAAAATGTTAGATATGCCTATGCCGCGTTGAAGATAATTTGGATGGACTTGTGATACATAACATATTTGCTTTTGGTTTTAAGAAATTTAAATTATTTATAATCGTATATTCAGTCGCATTATATTTACTGCAGTTGCATGCGTAATAGATACTATTACTATCATCTTTTTAATCATGATCGTAATTTTTTTAAAATTTGTATAATTTATTAAAAATAACAATTATAGTTATAAATATAGAACTCATTTTTAAAGTTTCAAAAAATAATTTATGACATTATAATATTCTACATAAAAATTATTCATAATTTTTGTAGTTATAAGAAATTATTCATAGTTAAAAAGATGTTATATAATTATTATTTAACTTCATTTTTATTTAAATTTTACAAAATTTACTTTTATAAAATGCTTAAAATTTTCCCGAATAAATAAAATCATGTGCAAAAATTTTGCCCACAAAAATTTTTAAAATTTCAGCAAAAAAAAAAAAAAAAAAAAATCACCTGAAAATCCTAATCTACCAAAGCCCTTCAGTCGCGAAGATCTCTTTCTCTCAAAATTCCCAAATCCAGTCTCAGCCAATTCCTCAAAATCCGAAGACACACACGCATTCAAGCAGACTGCCTTGTCTTCTCTGCGACTTGCCTTCTGTGGCTTCTCCTCCTGTTTGCTCCGATCTACCATCGCCAACGCCCCCTTTCAATTAGCCTCGGCTTCAGCAGCAGCCCTCAGCCCCTCAGGTTAGCAGTCAACCTCCTACTTGTACTCTGTATCTCTCTCCCTTTCCGTTACTCTGTTTTGATTGTAGTTTACAACAAGGATTTTTTTTTTTCAATTTGTTACGTTCCAGCGGAATAGATCCCGTTATTGTTGTGAAATTTTATCACACTGCTATTGAGGCCTTTAACGGTGGCGGATGGTGTTGCTGCCGTGAAATAGTGGCCGTGACACCCACTATTTGAAACCCTAAGAGTCAAAGATTAAGGTTGGATTTTATGAATCGATCTTTAGGTTTGAGGTTTTTGGTTGGTCGCATAAATCTTTACATTTCTGAGAAGCTGTTTTGTTAATTTGGCTTCTTGTAAGTGCTAGTGCTGCCCGTAGAGCATGTAGCCTAATTGATTTTCATTCATTCCTACAGATAGGATTTTGAAAGTTGGCATATAGATTATGGAAGTTAACACATGAGGAGTCTGAAATGCATGCTTATGCTCTACTTATGTAAATTTGTGGTAATTTTGAGAGAAGAATAGAGATAGGTGATAAAATTACCTTTGCTATGATTTGATGGTGTCCAAGTATATAAAAGGAGATCCAGATTGTTACTAGTATTCCTATGTAAAATATGTTATTTGTATGGGTGGAAACATAATGAAGTTGTATTTTTATGCTAATATATTGGTTTCATTCAGTTTATCGGTTCCACCCTGTTTGTGATGTTCCAAAGTGATGTCCTCTTTTTGTTCGTACTTCTTTTAACACCCAAAATTGTTAATCTATATTCCCTAGTAAATGTCATGATATTTCAAACTTTTTTTCACTAAAACCTTTAAACATCAATTTTATACAATAATTTTTTATAAAAAAAAAAAAAAATACTGAAGTTTAGTTTTTTTTGTCAGCATGCAATTCCAAAAAGAGGTAGTTTTCAATTTTCTAAAGGACTATGGAGTGAAAATTTCATGAGATAAAATTAAGTATTTCTGTTTTTAACGATTCAAAAGCATTGCAAATAATTTATTTGCTCCTTAATTTCTTCTGTTATCATCACTGTTAAGTAGCTGGTGTTGAAAAACTTTTACATAATGTTTTTAACATACCACAATATGACATAAATTTTACTTTATTGCTGCTTTTTTTTTTCTTTGTTTGGTTTTGGTTGGTCAAATAAAATGTTCTATATCAACACCTACCTTTAGCATTATGAAAATTACTCTGATTTGGATACAAGTACTTCCAAAAATAACGGAACAAGTGCAGCATCTTTTTTTAAAAAAAATTAAATTTATACTATTGTAATTTTTGACCAGGTTTAGTGTCACAAGTAACACCAACTTAATAAAAGAATTATACAAAAAACAAAATATTAAATAAGAAACATATATTTATAAGGACTAGAATTGGACAGCCACTATGTGGGTGGAAGAGAAAAGAATTTGTTAAAAAATATATAAAAGAGAAGAAGTTATTTTGATGTTTATTGGTAAAAAAGTATGAACAGTTTTTAAGAAAGATTTAAGTTTAATTTTTAATTTAAAAAAATAGTAAAAGACACTAATGTGCTTATAAATATTTTTTTTATTTTATATTTTGGTTTTGTGTAATTTCCGTGGCTGAATTGGTGTCACTTGAGCTGTGACACGAAATTGTAAAAAAAATAAAAATGATTCAAATGTTTTATTTTTAAAAATGCAAAAAAAAGTGTTTTTTAGCTATTAGTTTTTTTTAAAGGTGAATAAACATTTATATTTATATTTTAAATCTTTATAATTTTTTTTTTTGTTGTTTTTCAATTCCCATATGAGTTAGGGTCACTTGACTTACAACATCAAATGAGTGTCACTTGACTCACAACATCAAATTCAATGGGTAACTATTTTTTAATATTTGAGATAAATATTTGTGTATTTTACTATTTTTTAAATTTAATATTAATTGAAAAAAACTATCCATATTTTAACTAATAATCACCAAAATAACTTTTTCTCTTATATGTATTTATAATACATATATATTTTTTGTTTCACTTAGGCAGTAATCTGCCCATTTTAGTACTTTTGGTTTGCAATACGGCCTAGGGATTGGGCGGCTTTCACCACAACAGTAGTACAAAACAAACTCATTGCTGTCCTACGCTGCTTGCCAACCTCGACACTGCTGAACTTGAAATCTTGGAAGCAGCTATTCTGTTGGCGAAGCCCATCTTGGTTCCTTAACAATGAACAAGCAGCTGCCGCAAATCATCTATATTCCACCCAACCCGCCTGTTCCGCCCAACCACCAACCCACTGGTGAGTTCATCTATTCTCAATTCTTTTTCTTTGCCTTCTTCTTTTTCCTTTTCTGATTCTTTAACTGACATACATTATATAGAGAAGGTTTATGCTTCCTTAATCGAACAAAAACATGCAAATACTCTTGTAAGGTAAGGTAATGCTGCCTTTTTTTGTTTGTTATTATGGATAATATTAGTAATTACTAATAATACTTTCCTTGAATGGGAATGGAATGATAGGCGGCTTAATCAGATTGCACTGCTTCAGAATCTCCATCATTTGAAGCGGATTAAGAAAAAGCAACTCCAAGGGGGTTAGTAGTACTAATACTAGTACTATCCCTACTTTCTATTTTTACACGAATATATGTATTGAAACTTTCTCCTTTTTTTAGTTTCCATTCTACAAACTTTCATTCAAATGTCAATAATAATTAATATCAAGCTGCATTCAATTGTTGGAGGAGTTGAATTTCTCTTTTGAGTGTACGGTTGTGACAATTTCCTTATGTGACAGGAAAACCAGAGTTGTTTATCATATTATGTTTAGCTTGTGAAAATGAAACACAATCCAATAGTATGCCACCGGACGTCCAAGACATTGTCAACTCCTACAACTTGACTCCTTTCATTACAGAAGTGGGTTATCCTTTTCTGTTTTCAATCTTGTAACACTATTTTCTCTGATACTCATTTTATTTCCTACCAGTGGGTCATCTAATTCAAAAACAAAGAGTATTTAAGTTTGTGCAGAACAATGAATAATAGCCATGCCTTAATTCTCTTCCTTCATGTGCAATGGAGGTGCCAAATATCAACATTTGATTGAAAATCTTTTAACTTATTTCTTTTTCCTATAGGTTTTTTGTTGTCCTTTTGCGCTTTCTGTGGAATGGTTGATGTTTCAAAACGTAGGACATAGTTTGCACCATTTATATTTTGTCCCTTTGTTTCTTTTGTGCACGTGTATGCACCTCTGTATGTGTCCCTCTCCCTCATTTTCACTGGCTGCTGTTATTACTATTAACATTGTCACATTGTGCTTTTTTAAGTTATTCACTGTTAATTTGCTGTTTTATTTTTCTCTTTTCTTTTGTTAAATATTTCATATGACGAAAATCTATGGACGTTGGAAGTTTTTTTAACAATTAGGTCTTTTCCTTTACATCTTCATGTCAAAAATTTTTATTTGAAGTTTTCTTGTGGAAGGCATTGCTCTTTGGATCTCCTTGAAGTTATTGTTTTATTTATTTGTTTATTTTTTTACGTTTACCTAAATGACTTTCAGGTTAGCAAACATGCTGCATTATCAAAGGAGCAGTGGGAAGAACAGTGCAAACTATGGCCAACCTCATATCATCCACCAACCTAGTAAGCCCTAGAACTTTGATTTACCTTTTTTTTTTTTTTTTCTTTTAAGTTAAAATCATGTAGCCATAGTTGATAAAGACGATAAAACATTGATATGAAGCTGAGAAGTGTATGCAACTGATAGGCATTGTTGAGAGAGGTGCACAATGTTCTCTTTAAATATTTATTGACCTGTTCATATTCATTCCCCTGCCCCCTCTCCTTTCACCTGTTATCAATTTTGTTGCATATTTGAGGAGCAGAGTTTTTTGGTTCAAGGTCTTTAAGTTTTACGGTGTGTTTGTCTCTTGGAAGTTGGCACAGTATAAACATATGCTTTAAAGTTTGCGCTAGCGAATAATTAACTTCACTAATAGCAGTAAAGCAATTTCTTAATTTTTAATAAGAAGCTCTAAAGCGATGTTCAACTTGAAAAAAGAATTGGCGATTGTTACTTACGGGAATTTCATATCTAAATGTTGTGAACTGCAATAATTTCATTAAGTACTCAAAATATGCTCTTACTTTGATAGTATGAAAGCAATAGCCTAAAACCTGTTTTGTTCTATTCTCTTCCTTATGCCATTTATTTATTCACGAAAATTCTTTGGATGGGAGAACAAATGTAGTAGGGTGGGAAATGGTCTTTATGTATCTATTCAAACTTAGGGATATAATAGTGGATTATAACGGCTATGAGAGATACCGGCTTTCATTGCATGGGAAAGATTTTGAGCAGCACATTGTCTATTACCATTTGTTGGTGGGATTTTGGAGTAGGAAGTGGTGCTTGGGTTCTGAAATGTTTTAAGTTAAAATTATTTGTGAAGCTGAAATTATTTTGTCTTTCTCTCTCATTTGACTTATTTTCTGTAGCCGTCTCAAGCTGTAATATGTTTTCTTATATGCTTGCTATTTCTTTCTCTTTTGTTCCATTTGCAGCAATATTAATGGCATTAGTGGGTTTAGTGACGAGGATGCTAAATCAGTTTTCAGTTTTATGAAGTCTACTGTCGATTTGGCAAAATCTGGTGATCGTTTGGTAACTATTTTAATTCTTCTCTTATGCACT
>JAQSVH010000010.1:20921484-20931817 GCA_029448705.1 Adansonia digitata | reverse complement strand
AGAAGAAATATTAAAACTCAATCAAATATTGATTTAGTGGACCCAAAAACAGACCTAATGAATTTGTCAAATGAGATTAACTTTAATACCTGATTGTTACTTTAAAAAGGATAAAACAATGAAACAAAATATGTACCATTGATAGTATGAACAAGAATAGACACTATGAAGGTATTTTATATGTAAATCTAACTTAAAAAGCACCATACAAACATTGGATCCTAATGTATTTGGATAAGAAAGAAATAAATTATATATTTTCAATTATGAAAGAAACATACTGATTTTACATTAAAAGCAAACACATAAAGCAATTCTAATTTTCTAGCGGACTTTTCATATTAGAAATAAACAAATATATGGAATATCTGAAAAAAGGGGGCAGATATAGGAGTAATAAAGGAGGGGAAAAAACCAACAGATTAATATCTAACATAAAGGCTATAGTAGAGGGCACGCTAGCATTACAGATGGCAATCGGTTGAATTAGGTCAAATCCAGGTTGCTCATTATGGGTTTTGATTGTCATATCTTTTAGGGTTTCGAACATTTTAGGGTTAGGTAACCAACTTTTTTAGCAATCCAAATTGGGAATGAGTCAGGCGGATCATTCTCTTCAAGTAAGCTTGTCACATTTTTCCAGCACATAGCAATCAAATACGTCTTAGTTGTTAACTTCAAAAAGACATTTGGGTTGGTAAGTCGGATTTAGGATGCTTTGGAAGGATTGTTCAGATCAAATCAGCTTTTGCCACCTCTATAACACAAACATCTGTCACACAGCATGTAACAGTTCACCAATTCATTGTTACCTTCAAAATATTAATATACACTCCACAATCTTCCCCAAATTATCTAAGATTGTCATTCATATAGACAGCACAATGTTGGGCGTGAGGGGGGGCTAAGCAGCACAATTATCCTTTTAACGCTAGTCATTTTTATAGAAAAAAAAATCCAAAATAGCTTAGAACAGCCAAATTGTTTCTCACCATAACATCCGATGAGAGTTTGATTATGTCCCTTGCTAAACTATCGCTTTTGGCCCAAATGAGGCAATTCTTACACTGCATCTTCTCAACCTGAAAATTTTTATAATGCAAACTTATAAGCAAATTAGCTTAGAATTAGAAAATCTATGTTGGATAAAACACTTCAAGCATTTTTCCTATTTTGACTGTAGCAATTCACAATTCAAACAATAGAACAGAATGAAACTCCAATAATAATGATCAGACTTCCCAAAGTTAGCTTCCACTTGTGTCACAAGTTAACTATTCTCTGCAAATGGCCTAGTTTCTGTCTCAATCTAAGCCTAATAGTTCAAACCCCTTCACTAGTGAATGCATTATGTCACTTGTAAACTCTTATAACTTCTGTCTCTCATATCAAAAGTTGAGATCAGGTTTTGACATATATGTTATGAGAATGTCGAACAAAGCATGAACTAGTCCCATAGCAGTTTGGTTATCAACATGCATGGCAAATGGCAAGAGATGTCAAGAAGATGGCAATTATAAGAAAGCAACCTGAAGAGTTGAAACATGTCTAAGCCAGTTCAACTAGACAATGTTTACATTTTATGCTTCATGTGTTTAGGAACATGTTCTATATCACCAAAAATAAAAGATGCATAAGTTGCCAAGGCATCCAGATGGAAGCAATCTCAACTGAAGAATACTGCTTTCATATGTTTTACGAAAAGTATGATATGTAATTTAAGCAGGAAAAGAGGCTAATAGGAATTAAACAATCTAGAACTTTATCAACATAATTGTAATTCAAAAATATATTTTAAAATATTTTAGATTATTTAGGTTTTTACATAACAAATTGCTGGTAATTTGTTTTTTCTCAAATATTAGGGCATTAGAGATATATTTGGTATTTCCTGTTTCAAGTAGGGTTTAGCCATAAGTACTTATGTTATTTCAGTTTTAGTAGGCTTTGGATCATGTAATCTTAAGACATTCAAATTCAAAATATTTGCTCTAAGTCTAGTATCAGTTTCATTCTTTCTTCGTATTTCAATTTTTTTTCCTGTTTCTTGTTCTCTCATGTTCCTGTCTTCTTATGCTAATCTTTCTTTTTCTTCCCCCCCCCTTTCCAATAAAGAGAATATGTTACAGACTTAGTATTGTAGGCCCATTTAGAGTCCATTAGAGATGGGGGGTTTTTCAGCAATAAACCTAGCTAGTTAACAATGACTTAAGGCTATTAGTTAAATAGCAGACTTTTTAAAAGTAGGTTAAATACTGTTCAGAATTAAGGGTCCAGAAATTGAGGAGATTTTTAAAAGGACGTGTACAAGCATTGAGAATCTAATGAGGAATCCAATTCTTCTCTCTCCATTCTGTTATAGTCTCTCTTTCTCTCTCCTCCTCTGTCTATCTCTCTCTCTCTGTTCATTCATTAGAACATTCTAGATCCTCCTATTCACATTTTGCTTCCAAAATGGTATCAAAGCTAGATCCTGGTCATCGCAGAAGTTGGGCAAGTTGCCAAAAGATAGGGAAAAGATGGAATCAAAGTTACGGAGATTCTGAGAAATGAGCTCAGTACAGAGATGGGTACTGGGCTTGAGAATCTAGGAGCACGAATGGGGACATTAATTAAAAAATGATCTTGAAAGTTGATGAAGAATTTCTGGAAAAGAAGCCTATGAATTCAGCAAACTTGGAGCTAAACCTGGATACAAAATGTTATTAGGATCCTAGGAAATTAACAATGATTTAGGAACCTGACAACTCAGCCACCATACTTGATCCGTCCAAGCATATTCAAGGTACAACAAATCTGGATACAACATGTTAAAGGATCCTAGAAAATTAACAGTGATTCAGGAATCCGATGACTCAACCACCATAATCGATCTGTCCAAGCATATTCAAGGTAGGATTTGATGGTTACTACCTTATGGGGTACAAAATACAGTGTCCTAGATTTGATGGTTACTACTTTATGGGGTAGCCTTGAAAGTGGAACAGTATTTAGGGCAGTGAATATCAAAGAGAAAGATAAGGTTCCAACCTATGTTGCTCGGACTTGGGTTTGAGTGCCAGATACGAGTATATTCAATTTTATTTTATGTATTTCCATGTATTTAAGGGTTATTGGAAGGTCAACATAGGTTCCAACAGTGATGATTCACCCAGATGGGAAAGCATTGCAATGGCAAAGCATTGCAACATAGGTTCCAACATAGGGTTATTTGAGCGCCGATACGTCCAGATATGTTGTTGGAGCAACATAGGTTCCAACAGTGATGATTCACCCAGATGGGAAAGCATTGCAATGGCACCAGAGACTTATGAAATCTCAAGGGTTGCTGAAGGAGGTGAATTGGAGCAAATATGTGGCAGAGATGAAGATTAGATTTGGTGAAAATGAACTTACAAATCCTATGTTTAAACTACTAAGCTTGAAACAGACAGGATCAGTGGAGGGATATTATGAAGAATTTGGAACTATCCTAATCCTTTCGCAACTGATTGATGAATATGCCCTTGGTATTTTCATAAGCAACATGAAATAAAACATTTCTAAACATGTAACTCTCTTCTATTTGAGACTATGATTTACAATTTACCTAGAAAACCTTTTCTACCATACAAGAATGCCAACAATACAGTCCTTATCAGTCAACATATTACACAAACCCCCAACTAAACAAACACTGCTACCAGCCCTGCTACCTACTCCAAATACACCCTTCCTCGATCATACCCTTTCCAACAATAAAAAACTGACCGGCACCAAAAATCAGACCAACCACTACAAAGTCCAAAATTTCAACCAAAGAAGAAAGGTAAGAATGGGAGAAAAAAGGGCTAAGCATGAGGTGTGGCAGCATATTGAGGGACATGGATGTTTCAAAATCTTTCTTCACTGTTTAGAAACTCCAGACAACACTAACCAATTTTGGCAAATGACGCTGATGAGTTGTGATCTAGTGCTTGGAAAGCGTGGCTGATGACACTAGGTCCTATTCTATAGACTTTAGGTTCAGGATTATTAAATTTTCAGTTAACAGTCAGTGCTTCAACTTGATAGGGATAATAGCGGGAGGAGCACAACTTGGCCCTAAAGAACAGTTGATTCAGACATCTCAAGCCACTGGCAAAGGAATTCATACTCTGGTTACTTAAGCTCCAACAGCACAAATATGGTCCTTGTCAGCGAAGGGCATTGTGATAGTTATACAATTAACTGCAGAAGCTATATGATGGAGTATAGGGATAATAGGAATAACTAGAGAATGAAAAGAATTGAAACTATTGAGAAATAAACACTTTAGAGATTTAGGTTCTGAAATTCTGAACAGAAACCTTCAGATAAATAGATCAGAGAAAATAATCGAATACAATGCAGCAGCTACCTAGGTGCAAATAAATAGGCTAGAACTCCTACTCCTACAAGATTTCTTAGTACTAGCAGAATACTAGTTAAATTTAATCATAAAACTTATCCTAAAACAAAACTCTTATCGTAAACAATAATCTAATTGAACTAGAATTCTTAAAGTAAAATATAAACTTTATCCAAAACAAAAGTCTAAATAAACTAAAACTCTTAATTGTTGCTGCTCCTGCGTCGCTATTGGAGAATTTTGCCATGTTGTTTAAGTTTCCTAGGGGGCTAACCCCCAAACAGATCTCATAACCACAAAATCCCATTTAAGGATGAATCACAAGCAATTAAAGATAAGACTATACAGATATATTACAATCCAGAAGAACAAAGTAGAGAAGATTTCTGAAGTGAAGTTGGTATGATTAAAGATAGTAATAGTTCATAACCCTCTCCTCTGGTGTTAGTTAATAAAAAAAGGATCATGGAGATTCTGTGTCAGCTATAGACAACCGAATAAGCTCACTATTATAGATAAGTTTTCAATTCCACTAGTGGAAGATTTATTGGTTGAATTCGCCAAAGGTAACTGGTTTTCCAAGTAGATTTGAGGTCAAGATACCATCAAATTCGAATGGAAGAGCTGATGTCCATAAGACCGCTCTCAAAAAACACCAAGTTGTAGATACTTAATTTCATCCGGGCCCTCTCTTCAACGGTCCAAAATATCTAAAACAATGAACCAAGCAGTCGTCCTGTTGGGGGTCGACCCTCTCTACATGGATCTGACATTTTTAGGACCCATTTGGTGATATTTGGATGACCGCTTCTGCGCATGGTCGAGCAATTCAAATTCTGAGGCTCGGAGAGCAAAACCCAATCAAAAAGATGAACTTCGGAGAGAAAGAAATTAGCTTTTAAATTCATTTTTATAAAATTGTGAAATTTATTTTTTGTGTGATGTCACCGTCAAATTTTCTTTTTTAGAAAATTTTGGAACCTTGTTTCACGAAATTCACGAATCGATCGCTGTATATTTTTACCGATACCCATGTGGTATTTACGTCGATACTTTAAAATATTAAAAAGTTGCAAAGAAAAAGTCCGTGTCACATTTATACCTCAAGGTATCAAATTGTTGGATTAACTAAATTATTTTAATTTTTAACCGTATTATGAGCTTCCTTTTCATAAATATTTTTCTGTAAACTCTTTCTGAGTTTTGAATTTTTTCTTATTTAATTATCACTAAATACTTTTGATAAATACATTGTATTCAATTAGCTTTTAAAAAAAAAACTTTAATCCAATTCGGAATTTGTTGTCTTTTTAAAATTCAAAATTTTTTGTTCCATAAGTTTTTTTCTTGAACTCTTTCCAACTTTAGGATTTTCGACTTTTTTTATCTACTTTTAATTAAATATCTTAGATTCAGCTTTTTGAAGACTTAAATTCACTTTTGAATTTTTCGTTTCTTTCCAATGCAGAATTTTCCTCCATGACTGTATTTCTCATAAACTTTTCGCAAGAAGTTTGGAATTTTTAATTTTCTCCTTTTCTTCAACACATGAGATTTTTCAATTTACATTTCAAAAGTATTTACATATCTTCAGAATTCAACACTTTGGTTTTTTTTTTTTTTTATAGTATGAATTCATGCATGAATATTCTATTTAGGATATCAGTGCATGGAAATTTCCACCAACCTCTTTTAACAAGGAAATTAATTTCCTCGACACATGCTTGGGAATTCTCATGCATTTGATTTAATTAAAAATTTTAATTAAAGTATTTCAGAATTTTTTCCAAATGTTCCATCCAGATTTTCCTAATTGATTTCTTCAATTCAATTTTTCCTTGTGGTCTTTTAATTAGAATTTTACATGATTAAATTCTTAATTGAATTTCATCATATGTAAAACTTTCATTAACCACTTGTGTTATATTGGTTTTAATTCAACTTTCATTCTCTACAATTTAGTCCTTAATTTAAAATTCTTTCACTTGATTTTCAATTAAGGATTTGTTACTCATGAATTCATTAAATACTTTTCATATACATATACATAAGGTCCTAATTAAATATTTAATTAGGAATTTTACACATGAATTTTTCCAATTTTCAACATTGCTCACTGATTTGATAACATAAGCTTAGAAAATTAATCCAAAGCTCAGTAAATCAAATTAATTTGATTAATCTAACATGTAAATTATATTTTTTAATATGATATTATTTTTCACAAGTCTAGTAGGGAGGGAATCTTTCCTTACTTCTTCCCCTAGTGAGTTAAGTGCGTAAACAGCAACTTAAACAGCTTTTCCGTGCCGGTCAGCTAGGAATGAAAGCTACGTACTCTACTATGTTTAAAATCCTTCTTAGGGATGGCATGTGTAACCCGTTATAAGAGTAAGGGTCGTAGTGATTTATATTTAATTAATTATGATATTTGCACATAGTTTTTCCAATTTTGGACATATTTTATTAATTTGATCACATAAGCTTAGGAAATTAATCCAAAGCTTAGGACACGTCCAATTATTTTCAGGGGTAGAATGCACTAGTGGAAGATAAGGATAGAGACAATTTTCTTCTAGTTAAGCAGCCTTTATCTACTCTTATTTTACCTACACAAGCATATACATCTAGACCTCCTTCTACACCTACATCTACAACATTATCTCAAATCCAATCACAGTTAAGTCTCAAATCCAACCACAACCACCACTACAGTCCCAACTCCAACCACAGTAACAACCTATTTATGATACTTGGAAATAGGAGCACGTGTGTGCAAGAGGCCGAGCTCCAGCTCCTAATCTAACACAAGTCCAAGATTCTCCTCCTAACCCTGAGAATGAGGTAACTACAATATATGAACCTTCTTTCAAGAAAACACACAAGTTGAAAATGAATATGCTAATATCTTTATCTACCTATTACCAAGAGAATATACTAAACGTCCTCTATACCCATTATCTCAATTTATGTCCTTTGATAGATTCTCACCATCTCATAAAACGTATCTTGTGAGTGTAAATACAATTTCAGTTCTTGAAACTCTATCTGAAGCATTGTCCCCAGAACAATGGAGAAAAGCCATGAGAATAGAAATGGAGGCCTTAGAGAAAAACAAAACTTGGGAGATCATTGAATTGCCAAAAAGAAAGAATCCAATGGGATGTAAATGGGTCTTCCCCTTGAAATAGAAGGAAGATGGAGGGCTCGAGTGGTGTAAAGCAAGATTGATAGCTAAGAGTTACATTCAAACATATGGAATGAATTACTAGGAAATATTTGGCCCAGTGGAAAAGATGAATATAGTGAGCATTCTACTCTCATTAATTGCCAATTTTGGGTGGGATCTACAACAATTTGACGTTAAGAATGCATTTCTCCATGGTGATTTAGAGGAGATGTACATGGATATTCCACCTAGTTTTGGAGAAGATTTGGAGAGAAAATGAGGTATGCAGACTAAAGAAAGTACCATATGGCCTTAAACAGTCTCCGAGGGCTTGATTTGGTAGATTTGTAAAGGTGATGTTAGCCACTGGGTATAAGTGGAGCAAGGAGATCATACTTGATTTGTTTCGTAGTTACCATTCCATTGGTATATGTTTATGGTATTAGAGTGACTAGGAATGAACATGAAAAGGAGTTCCTGAAGCAAGTGTTTGATCAAAGAATTTGCAATTAACTAGCTAGAAAGTTTGAAGAACTTCCTAGGGATTGAAGTAGCACACTTTAAACAGGGTATTTTCATCTCACAGCAAAAATATGTTACTAATCTCCTAAAGGAAACAAGGAAATTGGCATGTAAACCTGCTTATACACCAATCGATCCAAATTATAGACTTATGGAAGCAACAAAAGACCATATTGTGAATAGGGAGATGCACCAAAGGTTAGTTGGAAAAGTTATCTATCTCTCACATACAATGCCAGATATAGCTTATGCAGTGTAGCTAGTCAATTCATGCACAAACCAAAAGAGATTTAGCTACAAGCTGCCTACAGAATCTTGTATTATTTAAAAGCTAACCTTTAAAAAAGAATATTATTCTAAGGAATACAAGAGTGGTGCTGGAGGCCTATATAGACGCTGACTATGCAGGTTCACAAGTGGATAGAAGGTCTACTACTAGGTAATGTACAATCCTTGGCGGTAACCTCATTACTTAAGAGTAGTAAAACACAAAATGTAGAAGCTAGACCAAGTGTAGAGGCAAAATTTAGAGCAACGGCACAAGGTATATGTGAATTACTTTGGCTAAAGATGCTTCTAGAGGATTTAAAGATTAAAGGGGAGGAACTATGAGACTTTATTGCAACAATAAATCCGCAATAAACATTGCACACAATCCTATGCAACACGACTGAACTAATCATATAAAGGTGGATAAACACTTTATAAAGGAAAAGCTAGATAGTGGGATGATTTGTACACCATATGTGACTACTAGAAAATAACTAGCAGACATTTTCACAAAGGGGTTGAGTCAAACACAATTCCAAGATAGTATTTCCAAGCTGGGAATAGAAAACACCTATTCTCCAACTTTAGGAGTGTTAAAAGATCTTTTGTCCTGATCGTTAGGTAGATAATTGTATAGAATCAGTACATTTTAGGATTCCTTAAATTAAGGAGTAGCTTTCCTTAAGGCATTTGTTTTCCTAGAGATGTTTAGTTTCCTTACTTATCTAGGATTCAGAATTTTTAGTTTCCTTTTTACCACCTAGGACTTCATTCAAGACCTACTGTATAAACATCCTAAAGATGGCTTTTCTTTTACAAAAAAACATAAATCAAGAATTCTACTCCGGTTTCTAACAATTTCTAACAATTTGCGACAACAGGTATATACTCTACCTATACAATTGCGTTGCCAACAAAACGTAAAAATTGGGAATGGCTGGGGAAAGTTATAAAGGTAGAAAATCTAATTTGAAAAGCAAAAATTTGCAAAAGCTTTCTGTGAAATAGAGTTGAGATGATGAGCCAAAAGCCATTAGTGAAGAGAATCTCGCTGCAAATGCAAAATAGGTGAAAAGTTTAGGCAAAGGTAAAATAAGAGAAACTGCAAATTTTTGCTTCTACTATGAACTTGGCAACAGAGATAAGACATGTTCAAAGGAAAAAGAAATGGCTAGAAATGGCTCCATGAAATTGAAGTATCGAACTCATCTGAGATCTGACCTTGCCCATAAGGTGGAAGGTGTGGGAGGTAATGAAAAACCAAAAATTATAATATGGAGGGAGGGAATAGTAACTTGGCAAGTTAGGAAAGGTTAACCATGAAGTTGAAATTAGAGAATAATGATGTGTGAAGATAAGGGAACACAAAGGCCTACCACCCACAAGGAAAGAGGAAGTGATGAAAGGATGGTTATAGACTAGGTGTGAAATGCAGTCAATTACAAAGGAGGTTAGAATGGAAGATATGTTAGCACTTAGACCACAATGTACAACCTTTTTAAAATTCAACACAACCTATAATTCTATTGATAAATATTCTTATAACCAAGACCCGATCCAAATAGAACCTTATAACATCAAAATTATACACATCACATGAAATCAATGCCCAAACTTTACACAAATATTTGAACCAAGAATCTAATTGTTTATCCTTAAGCTAACACTACACCTTAAACTATCCAAACTCTTTCCTCTACTACGACAAAATTTGCCAAAAAGACTGGAACCCTATCGTGTAGAGCACAAATCCATATTTGAATATTCAACCAATTTACCCCAAACTCAAATAAACCAACCCTTAGACTATATGCACAACGTATATTAACAGTTAAGTGATAAGGGTTTTACTGCTAATGTGTCAAAAGACATTATTAGAGAAAGGGGAGTGTAATAGTAAGGGAGATGGATACAAAGGATTCTACCTCGTATATCACAAAGCTTTACCCAAAAGATAATGTGGAAATGGAGAAGGGATTAGAGAGAGAATAAGCTTAGAAGGA
>JAQSVH010000010.1:20906358-20921384 GCA_029448705.1 Adansonia digitata | reverse complement strand
AGGAGAAAAGGTCTAATCAAAAGGGATGATTCAAAGTATAAAATTGTTTTCTTAGTTGAATTAAATGGCGAAGAATCTAGGGGTGGTGCGTTACAACAAGATCAGATGAGCAGTGGGGCATGAAGGGTAAAATGAGCAAACAACAAAGTGAATATGAACAGTGACAAAAACTAATAAAGAACTAAAAAGAAAAATGTTGAAATATGATGAGAAATTTTTTGTGATTTTAGAGGGAATGGGTGATGGATTGGCTTTGTGATGGAACAAGGAATGCAAGGGTGAGGTAATAACAGGGGCAAAAACACATTATCGATTCTATAGTCTCCCTCCCAAATAACTAAAGTTTTAAAATCACTCTATATCTATGGGCATCCAGAGTTCTAAGAAAAGCCAAAGTCTAGGAAAGAATGGGGAAGGAGGATTGCATTACTAGCCCTTGGTTGGAAAGAATGAGAATGATATATTGATGGATCAAAGGAAAAAAGGGAAAGGTAAAGATAGAAGAAAATTTGATAGTTTTAGAAAGATGATTAATTGTAAGCTATGGGATGCAATTTTCTAGGAACAATGATTTACATGGATGAATAATAGGGATAACAATGTTATCAAGAAAACTTGACAGAGTTTTAATGGACAACAAGTGGAGCTTAGCCTACTTTATTATATAGGTGTTCAATATAACTGTAGTTGTCCCTAGCCATTCACCAATCTTCATCAATTTTTCTCAAAAGGATATTAGGTCCAAGCAAGTTCAAGTTTGAATTTGTTTAGACTAAAAGTGAAAAAGTACAAAAAGGTTAGGCAGCAAGAAAGAGGAGAGCCAAGAGGGAGCAAATATCAGTAAAAGTTGGGGAGGCAAAATAAATCAAAGTGGAAACAACATCAAAAAATTTGAGCAATGCAACGCTACAGCCACCACTATTTAAATCAGTAAATTTGCACCATAGAATGCCTTATCAAGACATTTCTAAATCAAAATATTAAAAATCAAGATAATGGAGAGGGGGCAAAATAACTCACAGTGGAAAGAATATCCTTTGCAAGCCCCTTTTCATATGATGGAGGCCCCACCTTGGCATCTAGAATCACCTGCCGAACTGATCTTGATATCAACTGAAAATTCAGAAAAACCATAATCAGATATTCATCATCCACCTTTTGATAGAAGAAACTACCAATAACAGAATAAAGTATGCTACATGAAACACTATCCTGAACATACCGCCAAAGCATCTTCAATTGTAGGAATCTTTGAATCACCCAACTGATGAGAGACCTCTAGTTCTTTTATCTACAACACAGAACATACAAGCTCAATCAGCATTACTCACAAATAGCTTTCCTTATTTGGGATGGCTGTAAGATGTTCTGCGATAAAACCATATTTTAGTTCTACATGGACAAATTTAGAAAGGACATAAGAATTTTCCCTTCAATCGGAGACTAACATATTATAATTTCAAAAATAGGGCATGCAGAGTAGCATACAGTAAAGGAAAAAAAATAAAATAAAACCTTTCTTAAAACAATAATTCAATCCCCAAATGTTCACTTTTTTAGCTCAAACAAGGCCACTACTCTTTACGTAGGCCCACCACAGATTGAAGTTTGAAAAGAATTTAACCAGCAAACAAAGAACCTTCCCCTTTGATTGTAGGATTTCCATTTTTCTTTAAAAAAAAAAAAATATCATAATAGGGATCACTTAACTACCCAAATTGGAGATGAATAAATAACTCTCTCCAAAAGCTTAGATGCCATTAACTACTAGTTACTAGTGGTAAATTACCATACAACACTATTTAACTTGTTGCCTTTTAAAGCAAACAAAGACAAAATGGTACGAGAAAATTGGATTGATACTTCATCATTATAACAAAACCCAACAACCAAGAATCCGTCTCCCCTCCATTAAGATATTTGTTCAGTAATATCCAATACATATCCAGATGAAAGATAAAGATCCACTTCATATTAAATGGTTCAGATTAAATTAAACATTGAGAACTAATTCGCCATGATTTTTACATTAACTAAGACTATTTTTTCTTGTTTTGTTTCAACATTTTACCAGAAAAAGAGATTGGCTCCATTTCAAGGTCTTTCTCTAGCAAAATAACACGTGAATTTTTATCATATTTAAAATATCTGAAAACTACGCATATCCAATACACTTTCAAGTTCTCAACACTTTAACTTTACCTATCTTCTAAAAATCATTGGGCATGGCCTGTAAGTCACACAAATTGCATGCATGTCGATGTATCAACTCATGATGAGATTCATCCTTTCAGATATCATCCAAAAGAAAGCTAAAGCTTTAAGCAATAGCCAAGATCTTTATGGCTCCAATTCTTATGAAATTGCCAAAAATTCAAGCTAATTAGGATCCACATTCTACAATATCTTGTTTGGAATTTATGTAAAATTGTTTGAACAAAAATAGGGAAATGAGAAAAACAGAAAGAAATGGATTATTTGCTATCAAGGATTCCTGAAATATTAAACAATGAAAGCTGAAGACAAATAAATGGTTAACTTTAAGTTTGCTGTTAACAGCATAACTATTATTTATGAATGAAGAAATCTTGGCTGTTTAATTTAATTAAGACATTTGTCTTTTGTCCAAATATGTATTGAAAACTACTAAACAAATATTTCTATGAAGGGACACTGAACCCACCAAAGAACTTCTAAACTAAATCAATGATCTAAATCAAGTCTTTTGGTTTTAACGCCTATTCATTTTGGTCAATTGACAAGCTTTTGTAGTAGGACGCCTACCTTACAAGGACATACAACTCATGCATGATCCCATTAACTCTAGATTGTTATTATAACAAGAAATAATGGCCAATCATCTTTGAGATGCTCACAAAAATTCTCTAGTATTTCCTAGACAACTAGCTCCTTGATGCTTTTATAGATTAAGCAACATGCATTCAGTTTATAGAGCAAGTTCAAAGAAACACTCCCAAAAATGAGCCCAATTTGGAGGATAACACTTTTGATTTACAAACCATTTAACCATTTTGCACATATAGATAATATATTAAAAGTGCAAAAAATGGGCAAAGAACCCACATACTTAAAAAAGAAGTGTGTTTGGACGTGAGAGAATGCATGCTCTTAAATGTTGAAAAGCACAGTGCCTTGACAAGTATTCCCTAGACAAGTTGGTCTATAGATTACTTGCAATTCAAGAAACATGAAAGTAAGTTCACAAGATAAATTGAATAAATAAAATAAATAAAGCCAAATTGCTTATAAGAAGAAGAATGAAAAGGAAATGTTGTTAAAATGGGGGAGACAACCTTTCAAGTTCATTTTGCAGGCCATTCGACCTATTTGTTTTTGTAACTAGATAATCAATGTATGCATGCATACGCAAACATGCAAAGAGACATAGGTAGAGAGTAAGATAAAACTTCACCTATGGATGTCAAGATAAACTTTAAAAAGATTTAACCGTTCCTTATTTTCAAGATTAACAAAAATCAAATATTTTGATACAACATAGCATCTCCTGCTGATATATTAAATCAAAACACCACCAATCCCCCTCCCAAAAAAAAATAGTGTATAGCCATTCTTGGAATTAAAAGAAACTCCAATAAGAGACTACAATAAAGACTAGAGTTTTCAAGCAATGGACAACAAGCCACAATAATATTACCATTATTCCAGCACAAACAATGACCAATTACGATATGCGTTCTTTCGATAAGGTTGTTCATGGGTTAAGAAAAAATAGTTTTGTCCAAGTGAAGAAAGCAACCATTGAAAACACATATACCTTTCAAAGAATCCATCATCCATTTTTTCTCTTCTAATCAAGAAAAAAATTAGCAACCACATAAACTTTGAAGTTTTGACCTAAACAATCACTTCTCATCAATAACATGTTACTCGGACATAGGTGCAAGTGTTGGGTATAGGTATGTGATCGACACCGATATATTAATTTCTTTCTAAGCTTTTCCATTTATTTAGAGGGTCCTTAAAGGGTCATATCCCCCTAACCATGTCCTGATATGCATCAGACATAGGTGTCAGACACAGGTACTTTAAGAAAAATGAAAAGTCAAAGCAACATTGCATCAGTGACCAACAAATTCTATCTTCACTTACACAACATAATGAATCGAATAAAACTACAAAAAGAAAAACTATGTTCCTCTTATTCCTGCTATTGTTATAATGAATAGAATAAAACTACAAAAAGAAAAACTATGTTCCTCTTATTCCTGCTATTGTTATACTAACAATTCTCGGTGTGCATTGTTTGTTACATTCAGACAAACACAGACTAATTAAGGTCCAATAGGAAAATCCATATTTTCAAAAATGAAAAAAAAAAAATACAGAACAAGCTACATGTTAAAGCCTCTTCCTACAATCAATATCATCAAAAATGTCAAAATTTCATGCTATCCCCTATCGTAAAAAATAAATATTTGAGACATTTCAAACAAAAACAAAAGAAATCAACTAATCAATTAGGACCTCATATATAGATAGAGCTTTTCCCAAGATTATAATGATTCTTCTTGCTCAAACTAAAATGTTAGGTGATCATGCAATTCATCAAGAAATTCATATTTCCTAGCTTAAGGCAAGCACATTTTCATTCAATCCAATCTTTTGCAAGGAAAAGCAATATCGTTTGTGGTGATAGGAAAACTGCATGCCAGAAAATAAACCAACATTGCATGGATACGAGTATGGTACTGGTACCCGGTACAGATACGGGTATGGGATTCGGCAATCTTAAAAATATAGGGTACAGGTACATTAATATTATAAAATTTATTTTATATATTTATATCTATAAAAGAAACTCAAATTTTACATAATAAACTATGACAACAATATAAAAGATCAAACATACAAATTTCAAAATAACATAAAATACGTAAAGGAGCTTAAATTTTTCAACATAAATCTTCTTGTTAAACAGATCTGAGGGCTAAGGCTGCCAAGAAGTGAGGAGAGATATTGGCTCTTCACGCAAAATGGGTATATTTTAGAGTGCAACATTTGAAGAAAGCACGCCGATAATGAAAAGAGGGAAGAGAAATATGCCTTACGGCATGAAAATGCTGATATTTATTGTTAAATTTGGCCAAGTCGTACCCAAACTATACCAAGCCGTATCCGAACTATGCCCATTCTTAGATAAAAAATTTGTGCGCTCCCAGTCATACCCAATGCATACTCGTACCCAGTACATACCAGGTACATGCACTCCAGAGTGTTGAGACTTGAGCATACCCACATATGAACAAGATCAAACTAAAAATTCAAGTCATATAGACAGAAATGAAAATATCTTAATTCAATAGATTATATATTTTCTTTCTGGTTTATGTCTTTGTCTCAGCATGTATGCATGACATAAATAAAGAATAATAATTAAGTCTCATAAATAAGGCATGCAAAAATAGATTCCTCAGAACTTAACAGAGCAGAGAGGAGTCAATTCAGAAATATTTTCACCTCATTTGATCTTAAGTGCCCAACTTTAGCAGTGCTGTTACCAGATATCCGCTGCAAATCCCTGCCTGCCCAATGTAAAAATCAGGTCTCTAAACAGCTGCAACATCAGCTTGATATACAGATGCAGAAAAAAAAGACTAGATTTGTACTTCAACACAATTAAGAAATAGTTATATCAAGTCTTACGCATCAATTATTTAGTTATATTGTTAAGCCCTCCTAGTACTACCGTCCTACAAAATGCACTTTCAGCTTACTTAAAACTTATTTAGCTTACACGAAAATGCTTTTTCTTAACACCTTCAATCTTGAAAATTAGCAAAATGAAAAAAAAAAAAAAAGAGAGAGAGAGAGAGAGAGAGAAGGAAGTGGATTACCATTTTTTGAGTAATAAGAAGTACAAAGTGTGGTCTATGTTGCAAATATGAGGACAAAACAAGTAATCAGAAGCCCTTGGTTTAAACTACCCAGCGATATGTAGAAATCTAATAAATCAGAATCAGTACTGGTGTAGTGAACAATCCAAAACCATGTTCTGAATGTATCATAGTATTAAAATAATTATTAACACACCAATTTATACAAGAATATGATATAGTAGGTGGTATTAAAAGACAACTTGTAGCTGGCTTATCTCTATATATCAAGTTATCAACAATAAGACTAAAAAAACAGAAAGGATGGCAATTATTTTTCTTTTAAAAAAAAAATAATAATGAAATAAGCTTGAATGTCCTGAAGATTTGGAATCAATATTCCAGAAAATTGACTAATATATAATTGTTGTAGAACATGAATGAGCCAATGAGGATATCTTTACATTTTACTTATTTTTGGGCATCTCTACTATCTCTACTATATTATTAAAAGCGAGACCTGGGACTCAATGGTAATTTTTTAAAAAAGATTAAACAACTATTGGTTATTTCATCTGCACAATAAAAAGTCCAAAATGTATTATTATAAAAGTTTCAAACAGTAAGAAAAAGCTTACAATATTATTCTATTTTTCAATCTGAAAAATGACCAGAGCTTTGCCAATTTAAATCAATTTTATTCTAATTAATGACAAAAACTGTGTGAATGCATGAAAAGATAACAGAAACTGAAAATTTAGCTTCCAAAAATTTGATCAAATTGTTTATTCAACTCAAAATGGCTTATTTGACCCAAAATTTGGTAATTTTGAACACAATAAGTAAATACTACAGTTTAGTAAATACGAAAATAATGTACTATACAAATTAAAAAACAATATGTTTAAACATGATTAACACCAACATTTTTAATATACATATTATACTCATATTTAAAATTTTGACACATTTAATAATTTATACTAAAGCTATATTTGACACCCAAAAAAAAAAAAATGAGACACGACATATATACATGCATATATTGTTTTTAGGAAAGAAATTAAATATGTCCATTTTAAGGTTGAATCAAAGCATTAGAAATAAACAAATATATATATATATGAATAATTTCATCATTTCTTATTTCTCTTTTATCAGTTTTATAATATCTAACCCTAACAAAATGATGATTTAAAAATAATTTTAAAGATTGATCTACAATTTTTAGAAATTGAACAAAAAATATTGAAAAAGAAAAGAAAATAATGAAAAAATAATAAAATAAAGTGTTAGATTTTTTATTTGTGGTTTTTTCTTTATTCAGTGTTCCTGAATATTTTTAAATAATTTTAATTAAAGATACTGTAATTAAATTACTTATCTATGTTTTTTAAAGAATATATAATTCCCACAGCATCGCACGGGTAAAATTCTGGTTTAGCCAAGTTATAAGTATATTAAAATCAAAAGTTCTGAGGAACTAGATTGAGAGGAATATTGAAAATAAATGAAATGATGTTTCTGATCACTTTAAACATCGAAATTTCAGCACATGCATTGAATTTTTTAAAGTATTTATATATAATTCCTATCCGTCAAGAAATTTAGCAATTCTATATAAATTACACATAAGACTACACAACCAATAACTCACCAAGCTGGCCACAGCCATTTATTACTACCAAAACCATTCAAAGAAGTCAAGTATGCATGAACGAGAAAGCCACATCCTTTATAGAAGTTTTTATATGATTACAGAGATGAAAATACCTGTCATGAAGTGCAAACAGAACTCCATCTGATGAACGAGAAACATCAATCTCAATGCAGTCTACTTGAGAACGTAGAGCAAAATTATATGCAAATATCTGTGTCAAAATAAAAGAAAATGAGCAGATGATAAACAGATCAACCAAAAATAGTAATCAGGTCCCAAAAGTAATGAATAAGAATGCTCAATTGAAGGTCATTGTAATCTACATAACCAGTCCATCACGTGTCATAAGGATTTAACTTGTAGCAATATAGCCTTGGCCAAGCATTAGCTTAGGTTCAAGTTTTAAGGCACAAAATCAGAACTTGTACAGAAGAACCAAAAGAAACTTAAAACCAGATGGTGTTATAAGACAAGGCCATTACATCCCCATAACATCTATAAGCAATCAAAATTTACAGCTGATGTTTGTATCTTTGGAAAGCCACACATAATAGCCAGGAAAAGCAATTAAAGAAAGGAATAGATGCCTACTGTGTTTGGGAAGGCATTAGTTGAATCACCACCATGAGCACATACAAGGGGAGGATTGTTCAGCCAACTACACCTCCTTGATTGCATCTGCAAAATAAAAATAAAGCAGTACAAGTAAGTGAGGACACATAACTGTAACGAATATCCCATTTAATAGAGGAATAAAACAAACTGACATAATAGAATTAAAAAAAATCATCAACTTTGGAATATTCAGAAGCC
Organism: Adansonia digitata; assembly: GCA_029448705.1. NCBI lineage: Eukaryota > Viridiplantae > Streptophyta > Magnoliopsida > Malvales > Malvaceae > Adansonia > Adansonia digitata. The sequence continues at coordinate 20,913,056 of JAQSVH010000010.1, read as the reverse complement.
ATATGCTTCAAAATATAGAAAAAAATTATTTAAATCACTCAGCAGTTGTCTTTAAGACAATAAAGAAAAAGCACATACATACAGTCATACCAACTTCTATTTTCTCTTTGAGTACTCCATGTTTTGGTTCAAGATGAAATTCAGTTGCTACATAAATCACAGCACTGAATAAAAGTGTACCTATTTGACAACCAGACTTGACTGATTGCACATTAATTTGATTGGAAGAAACAAAGGTAACTTTATAATCCAGGGAATGTCCAAATTATAATGAGATATTTGTACATCTTCTAATGAGAAACAAACAAATTAAACAGACAGGAGGCATAGAAAAGTGCAGATAGAGAGAAGAAATAAGCCAAGAGGGGAAGAAACAAACAAAAAAAAAAAAAAAGAGAAGAAAACAGATAAATTAGCGACAGTGTAGGTTAAAAAAAAAAAGTTCCTCAAACCTTGGCCTTTGAATTAAGAACATAATACTCCATTCGTTCAAATGCTCTACTATATCTCTCACCCCACAAACAACAAAGTAAATAAAGTGGCACCATTGTCCAAACTAAATTGTTCCTGCGTTTACTAGACAGTCCTCTCCAACCAGCCAGCACACCTACCACCCTCTTCGCCATGACCAGAATGAAAGGAAGACAAAACATAGACCTTATTTCTGAAGCAATTACACACTTATATGTTCATATGTTCCATTTATAGCACGAAGTGAGTAGATTAATAAAATATCAAATCAAAGATTTGTAGCATGGGAAACATTTTCATATGGTTTAGTCACAAGCAATTACTCAAATCATTAATAAGATAAAGTCATAAAAGCATGAAAAAGAGTTGGAAAAAAAATTAACTACATGCCCTGGGAACATAATAAACAACGAACATTACAAAAACGCAGTGCAAAGTGAGTTGAAAAACACATGCAGATTACAAACATCTAACTAGGGATAAAATAACGCTAAATTGTGTTAACAAATATACATGGTAATTAAAAAAATTACAATTTTCACATTTTCTTTTTCACTTTTATTAATTTAATACTCAAATATAAAGAATTCTTTTTGTAATTCTTTATTTAAAAAAAAAAAAGACAGATCTTTCTGCTAAAATTATGGCATTAGTTTTTCTCAACATTTGCTGCAGTGTTTTCACGTGTGAAAAAAATAAATAAATAATGCAATAAATGCAGAAAGCTTTGACTTTTTCAACATCAATGTCATCTAGGAAGGAATTTCAAAATTAAAAAAATAAATAAATCAAATCAAATCAAATGGAAATAAGTGCTCGCAACTAATCACATCTTCAATTTATACTTGCATAAAATATGAAAAAAAAAAATTAATTGAGAAAACTCCTATTTTGATTAAAAGTAGAAATCACAGAATTAAGGAAAACATGGGATTGGGATTTGACCTGATGGAAACGGCGAAGCCTGAAGTGGAAGAAAACGGGAGGCAAAAGGGCGACGAAAGCGAGAAGAATAAGGATGAAACGAAGCCTTGCATAGAAAGAAGAAAATCTAAAAAGAGAGACTCCATGGCTGCGCCTTCTCCCGGCTTGTTGTTTCATTTTCATTTTTATTATTATTATTTTTCTTTTTTTGTTATTATCATTCCTACTTAAAACTTATTTTTATGCTCATATGTACCGGGAGTTGTGGGCCTTTGGGCTGTAGGCCCAACCCCAACCACATGGCAGATGGTACTGGTAATACATATACATCCGCAAGCATAGATGCTCGAATGTCTATTGTGAAATTTTTTTTATCTACAACCCGTAATGCATTCATTATGTGATCCCTTCCATAACATTATAATAACTAGTTTTTTTTTTAACTCATTTGATGCATGAACCTTTTTATTATATTTTTTTGGACTTCAATGTTTTAATTCATTTAATTTTTATGTTATCATATCGAAGAATGAATGTGATGTATGTTTAGAAAATGCTCTCGACCTACAATAGTGGGTCTTTTAATTGCCGAGGAATTTTCCATGTTTTCCCTCATTAGCTGCCATTTCGCTCATTTTATTGCTGATTTCATTCAAATTTTCTCAATTTCATTCATTTCATGCATGTTAAGTAATTTTTCTTTAATTTGTGATTGGAAGTTGAATTAAAAGTTCAAATAAAATGCAAGAAAAAATGAAGAAACAAAAATATGTTTTACTGGATCAAATTCTCCTACAAAGAAATGATCCTTAGGTCAATTACCCTTAAATATATGATTATATGATTTGGGTCTATGTATCCTTTTTTTCTAAAGCAAGAATCATGGCCTACATTACAGACCTAATAAAGTTCATTTTGATCGAACATAGTTATTTGAGTTGTCGGATCATTCTTAAGAAGTTCTTTTCTAGCTCATCTTTTTGGATGATTTTTGAATCCTCAATAATATGATGGTTCAAGCTCAAAAGCTATCAAATTGCTTTGAAATTAGCAAAGATAGCCACCCAAAAAAAAACCCTTCATGATGATTCAAAAATGATCTCAAGCTTTTCATGACATCAACAAAAGGTTGAATTAAATGCCCAAATATTAATTCTTTTCAAAATGACCTTTCAAAATTTTTTGTATTCCACCTTAGGAATTGATACTTACCAAAGACCTTTTAGGCTAACTCCTCAAGATTTGGTGTTTACTAGCATCAGTTTAACACTTGCCAAGCTGTTGTATTTTAGAAATAAAAGAATGTTATAACTTGATTGTTTGCCTTTCAAAGAACTCCTATGAAGAGAACATCTATCTATATATTTGGTCTTGATAAACTTTGATCTTGTCATATAAATTTCTTCAAATCAAATTTTAGCAGTGCCACCCCATTTACGCCTCTAAATTCATTTCTTCAGCTTATTCAAAAATGGACTGAATGGTGATCATCGATCACAAGAAACTTTTAACATCATGATGAAGATAGTATATCCATTATCCTTGATATTAGAAAACCCACGATTGAAATTATCCATGGACTTTGATCAAGTAGATTCTCTCCCAAGTTGGAATGAAAAGGTGACCTCATTCCATAAATCTTGGAATTTTGATGAAATGTGAACTTTGTATGACTTTAATGGAAGTTTGTAAATATGCCTAGAGTAAATACTTATTCAACTATATAAGTTATACCACTAAATTAATGAACACTAATTTGATATTTGATATTTGATGTTTCTTCAAGAAGAACTAAATAATTCCTAAATTCCTAAAATCAAGATAAGAAAAAGGATTTTGAGGGGCAAACATCAAGTCATCCTTTTACCTACAATAGTAAGCCAATAAGAAAAGAAATTAGTGACAATGAGGCTCAAATTGATAAGGCCTCAATGACATATAAGAATCCTTACAACGTATGAAATCTATGGCCTTTCCATATGATCCTGTGCTAGGTTGGTGAGAAAGGCTTGCCTCTTCACATGATCCTGTGTTAGGTAGGTAAAAAAAGCTTTAAAGAAAATGGCCTTCACATACGATCCTGTATCAGGTAAATGAGAAAGGCTGAACTCTTCACATGATACTATGTTAGGTAGGTGAAGAAGTTTTAGAAAAATGGCCTCCTGTGTTAGGTAGGTGAAGAAGGATTTGAAGAAAATGGCCTTTTCACACAATCTTGTGTTAAATAGTTGAAAAAAGCTTACTTCTTTAAATGATCTGGTTTTAGGTAAGTAAAGAAGTTTCTAGAAATGGCCTCTTCATACGATCCTATGTTAGATGAGTGAAAAATGCTTTTTAGAAAATGGCCTTTTCATGCAATTCTTTGTTAAGTAGATGAGAAAAGCTTGCCTCTTCACATGATCCTATGTTAAGTAGGTGAAAAAGGCTTTGAAAAAGATATCCTCTTCATGCGATCCTGTCGTAAGGTGGGTGAAGTAGGATTTAAAATAACTATGTTTGATTAAACAAAAGGATCTACATAGTTTTCGTATCTTTTCTCCAATACAGTTGATCTATGTATAAAAAAACCTTTTTAAATAAACTTATACGGCCTGAACAAAATTGTGTTTATTTTGTCTTTGCCCTATTTTTGATTCTCAGCAATGACCAAAGAGGAAAAACTGTAGGCACCCAATTTTGCCCAGGCTGTCTTTCCTATACAGCCTAAAAAATATCCGAGATCAAAAACTTAGCAACCACCTGGTGGCGATAGATTTTCTCAGGATCGATGAGATGTTTTCAAGACCTTTTTAGTCATATTTAAATGGTCGCATGTGCACATGACAAATTTAACGCCATTTTAAGGGTTATACATAATAAATTTCAAATAAAAAGACAAATACCAAGGTAAGAAACTAGCTTTTCTAACTTTATACTTGTGAAATTTTGAAATTTGCTTTTGCAAATGTTATTATGAACAAATTTTCCTCTTTTAAGAATTTTTGGTGTAAAATTTAGGAAGTTGATCGTCATATATTTTTACCAATACTCGGGCAACATCTATGTCGATACTCACTCCGAAAAATCATAAATATTCAAGGAAAAATTTATATTGGCATTTTTTATTATGAGGTATCAAGTTGTCTATTTTGAGACTTAAATTCGAATTTTTCACAGTCCAATGAGTATTATACTCATGAAATTTTTTTGGTAAAAATTGTTTTGGATTTCAAGTTTTCATATTGGTTATTTCTATAAATTAATGTTTTGATAAATGTGTTGGATAAAATTCATTTTTATAAAATATAAACATATTTTTGAAAATTTTTCGTTTCTAAGATATAAATTTTTCTACTTTGTAAATTTTTCGAAGGGATTTTTTTAGGTTATAATTTTTAAAATCCTTCAAATATTTTTATTAAATTCATATTAAATCGGTTTTTAAAAATTTAATTTGTTCAATGAGTTTTGCATTTTTTTTTTGAAATGACAATTTTCTTCCAAAAAGGCTTTTGCTTGTAAAATTTTGTGAGTTCAAATTTTTAATTGCCTGTTTCTTGAACACAAAGTTTTTCAAAAATTCCCTTTTGAATTTTTACATGGAAACTTTATTAACTTTATTTTTATTGGCTAAAATTTATTTTTTTTCATTTCATGGGCTTTAAAACCTATAAATTTTTCTAATAGGCCCGATAAGCCCATTAGTTTTTTAAAAAGCCCAATGAGCTCATTTTTGTTTTTTAACGTATCGAAGGAATTTATTTTGATTAAATTCTTAATTAAATTTGTTATGAAAATTTTATTTTTTGAATATATAAATTTTATATGTTACAATTTAGTCCTTATAATTTGTTTCTATTGAAATTAAATTATGTTTCTTACATATTTCTAGAGTTTGATGATATATCAACAAAATGACAACATATTTAATTTAAATCAATTCAAAATCTAAAAAATAAAAAATAAATATTAAATAAAAATATCTTAGAAAACTCTAGGATGATTTCGGCTAGTGGCTTTTTTTAGCCCTTGGCCTACTTCAATCCTTTATAAATAGGGGATGGTTTCTTCATTTTGGTGCAAAAAAACATTAAATTTTCTTAGTTTTTTAAGATTTTCAAGGTAAATTCTTATACAAAATCTTAGGTTTTGTTACTTTCATTCATTGTTCTTCCTTTTAGTAGAAATATTGTTGTTTTCTTATATATATATATATATACTTGTGTTATTTTTTTAGTACTTTTATGTTAATTTATGTTGATTTATTTATTATTTATTATGATTTTATGCGTATTTTTTCTTGGTAAAATTTATGACATGTATATATATATGTTGATATTCACGCAAAAAAATTGTTTTTGGTTGAAATATAATGCTGGTCGAATGATATATAACATAGTATTCAATTTATTTCTTGATTTTCCTTGATACTTAGAACTATTTTGTAAAGTTCAAAACTTTTAGCACTTAAAAATAATTTTTCTAAATTTTTGAAGGGCTTTGAAGGTTAATTCCAAGCTTGGCTGAATCTGATCTTGATGATTTTGTGATGTTTTGATTTCTTCGGGTTATTTTGTAATTATAGAAAACATAAGGACTAAATTGTAAATAATTGTAAAATATTTTTTAGGACATATAAGCTTGGCCTATTGCTTGTGGATACTTGTGAAAGTGTTTTCATTCTTATTCTACATATTTGAATGTGTTTTATGCATTTTCCATCATTTTAGGGCCATTTTGTAATTTTAAAAAATCTAAGGACTTATTTGTAAAATTATAAAATATTTGTTCTAAGGCCGTAGGTGCTTGGCCGAATTGATTATATGATTTTTTACATATTTTCCATGACTTTTTGTGATGAATTTTGTGTTTAATTATGAGTTTATTTTGTATAAGGACTAAATCATAAAGTTAAAAAAATTAGGGATCATTTCGTAAAACTTTGTATTTTAGAATTAATCTGATATTTTTAACATTTTAAAAATATTTCTAGCATTCCTTTGGTCTTCTCCAAGGGTGTAGAAAATATTAAAACTGTTCGTATTCTTTTAGTTTTTTAATGGGACTATGAAATGCAATTTTGATAAATTTAGGGATCCATTAGCAATTTTTGCATTTTAGGTCAATCCTGATATCTAAGTTACCCATGGATGCTATAATTGCCATTTCATATCATTTCTAAGTCCTCTAAGTGAGCGAGATACTTTTTTATTGGAGGTAAACCTTATGGGTATTTTAGTTATTTTTCTTAGAATTGAGTTTTGTGTGATCACCGAAATACTTTTATGTCAAAGGCGTATAATAGGAATAAGTTCAGTTGTTTA
>JAQSVH010000010.1:20792250-20802456 GCA_029448705.1 Adansonia digitata | reverse complement strand
AAAATTATTAAATTAATAAAATAAAATTAAAAATTATATATTTTAAAAATAAATTATAAAAAATAATATAAATAAATTAAAATTATTTATTTATAAATATAAATAAATTTAAATAAACTTAAAAATTTATATTTTAAATCTTTACTTAAATTCAGCTCATGAGCTTCTCTACTTGAAAGGTAAACACGGCAACTACAAACAAAGGATACAGAAAGTGGAGATTTGGCTGTACCGAGAAGAATACAGAGGAAGTCTCTAGACTAGACTACAGCGTGGAGGTAAAATTTCCCCTTTTATTTTTTTTTTAACTCGTAGTAATAATATAGTATAATCTTTTGCCCTTTTACATTTTCACCAAGGACCCTATTAAAAAGTTCAAAAAATTCGAAACCTTGTTGTACTTTTTACGGTCTGCCACAACACGCTCATAAATTCTTTGATTAAACGAAGCAAACTGATAAACTACGCTAAGAATTGCCCAAACATGAGGTTTTTCTCTCTTTACTGTTTTCTTTTGTCTCATCCTCTTTTTTTTGTTTGAATTTTTCTCAATTTTCATTACGCTTTCTTTACTTTGTTTGGTCGCTTAGAAGATGGAAAATGAAAGAAGAAAATTGAAGTTGGACTTCCATTGCTATTATTATTTGTTTTTGGGTTTTTTAAGCTAAAATAACTTTTTTTGAGGAAGGGTTTCTCTGTTTTTTTTTTTTTTTAATTTATTCTGCTGCGAAGAGAGGGCTTGAAAGGATTAGTCTTTCTTCCTTTTTGTGTGGGTGGGTCGGTGGGTGGGTGTGGGTGTGGCTAGATGTGAGGATGAATTTGCTCTGTTAATTTGTTAAAAAAAGTGGATGAGAAAAAAAAAAGTTTAAATAACGAAGCAGAGGGTTTGGTTTGCAGTTTAAATAGAAGTTTGTGGAAACCTTACCTTTACAATAATTGTATTCCTATTTAATACTGCAACTTTCAAATAAAAGACTAAATATTTATGAGAATAAAAAAAACCAATTTGTTAGATATGGCTGCAATTATCAATTTGTACTCTCATTCTCATATCCACTGTTTATGATATGATTTTGGTGTTCAAAGTTGAAAATTTTGTTGGGTTATAGCCTAGTTGTGGCCTCTTGGTTAGAGGATGTTGATGTCATATGTTCGTTGTTTTGGAGACTTTGGGGTTCTGAAATAATGGAGTGTTAGATGTGTTCTTTCTGCTGAACGAGTGAGATATTGGGATGGCCGTGGTTGTTGGTGGAAGTTCAAAAAAATTCCTTAATTTCTTCCAATTTAATGTTTTTTTTTTTAAATTTTTTTGATACAAGTATATGGCATTTATGTTCTGGTTCTCTTATTTAATCCAAAAGTACTTGTTAAGGTCTGATGACAACTATCATTTCAATCAGGAAACTTGCCTATAGTTACTGAGATAGTTTGCATAATTTTGTTATGCTATCCTTTCCGAAATTTATGAAGGTTGAATCTGTTTAAATTGTGTAAGCTTGTGTATAGACCATGTCATGTTGCCGGATTTTTGGATGTTGCTACAAGGATGAATTGTTTTTTTGTCAGATAATGACACCATCTTTATGTCTACCCATTGTTTTGTTTATCTTTTATATCAGCTATGTTGCCTCATCCCATTTGTCTCTTAAATAATCAAATTTTTATTAAACATCTGTATGTAGATTTTTTATGTTTTTGCTGGACCAATGTGGGCATTCTTTTTCTACATAATGGTTTTGTATATATTTGAGTTGGAAGTAAGTTATCCATTCTGGTAGTCTTTATTCAGTCAGTTTGTTTGTTAATAAATCATCTTGGAACGATAATGTTGAGGGTTCTGACTATGATGCTAAATATATCAGTTGTTTAAGATATGCTTCATTGATTCACTAATTGTTTAAATACAAACTATGTTCTTACAAAGATTGATTAGAGTGTTTAAGTTTTCATCTTGCTTCTAAGTTTCCATTTGGATTTTATGTTTCAGCCGACATCCAACAGTGAAATGGGCCCAGAGATCAGATGCAGTCTTCATAACTATTGAGCTTCCTGATGCACAGGATGTGAAGCTTAGACTGGAGCCTGAAGGAAAATTTTTCTTTTCTGCCAGTAGTGGAGTGGACAAAATTCCCTATGAAGTTGACTTGGATCTGCATGACAAAGTCGTTGTTGATGTATGTGTACAGGCTACAGCTAAGATGTTGATTCTTATAACCTTTAATCTATGTTATTTAAACTCGGGTATGAGTGTCGAATATGGATATTTGTTTGTTGTGGGTACGTTTAATTTTTTTTTATTTTAATTTTTCATGTATTTGGAACTCAGGATTATATCTTCATATTCAAGTCCAAAAATATGTTGGACAAATGTACGTTAAGAAAAATAAAAAGTTGGAGCAACATAGCCTTTAAAACATACTGCCTATATAGCTTAATATGTGTCATTGTGATGCTTGCAGGAAAGCAAAGCAAGTGTTGGGAACAGAAATATATGTTACCTTGTGAAAAAGGCTGAGAACAAGTGGTGGAGCAGGCTGCTGAAACATGAAGGGAAACCTCCTGTGTTTTTGAAAGTTGATTGGGATAGATGGATTGATGAAGATGAGGAGGATCAGGACAATAAGCGTAAAGACTTCTTTCCTCATTTCTTATATGGGTTTTTCACTGCTATATTTTCATGGTGAAGGGCTTAATTATATAGTTTAGTTTGACTCACTGGGGGTCTTTTTGTTGCCAGCTGAACGTGATATGGACTTTGGCGACTTTGACTTTTCCGTGAGTGGCAGTGCTATCACCTAATATTGATTGATTGGAGTGTGTCTAAATTAGACTTTGACACCATATGCTTCTATTTCCCTTTTGGTGCAGAAGATGAACATGGGTGGTGGTGAAGGCATTGGTGCGGCTGAAGATGAGGATGGTAAGTTTACATAATCCATCCAGTATCATCGATTAGAGTGTCTGAGTTTTCTATGTTAATTTAACATATCTCAATGAGTTTTTCTTGCAGATGATGACAGTGATACAGAAGATGAGAATGTGGAAGAAGTACCGACTTTGAAGAAAGATGAGTCGTCATCATCTGGTGCTGACCCTGAAGTCAAAAACGTTTAGAGCCGTATTTTGGCCCACAAGTCATATCTCAGATTAAGTTGAATGTCTTTACATAAACAATATGTTTACTATTTAGTGAAGAACTCTGGTCATTATGAGATTCTTAGATTGTGAGAGTTATAATTGTATTCTATCAAATATACTAGTATTTCAGTTTAAGATAAATGGTCCATATGCTTCTTGTTTGTGATCTTGTAGATGATGAGCTGAGGGGTTGTTTGAATCTTGTTCTCGCAATCGAGGACCGGATTTCCATGAAATTTTTTTCCCCTTTCGGTAAAAGCTACTCTGAGCTACTCTGAGCAGATCCAAATGCCACAATTCCAAGCTGGTCAGTTCAGAGCTTAGTTCTACATGATTTATATTATTTGAATGATTTATTTTCTTTAAAATATTTTAATGTATACAAACTTGTTACATGGATTCAATAATCAATACGTATTCAAACATGAAATTCATTTTCTTAAAATATTTACATCAATACATCTGAACTTGTTACCTGAATTATTATTATATTTTTTTGATATCAATAATCAGTACATATTCCAACAAAAAATTCATTTTTTTTAAAATATCTGCATTAACACATCTGCATTGGTTACCTGGCCTATTTTTTTTTAAAATATCAATAAGCGAGTCTATTCAAACATGAATGTTATAGTTTCTTGAATGCATAGAAAATTTGAGCACAAAAATATAATTTTTCAAGCAGAGAAAACAATTAAAAATTAAACATATTCATTTAATATCAAATATTCATTTAACATTTTTCCAACTCCAGATGACATAAAACATAACACTAGTAGCGTAAACATGACTTCCTGGCACGGCAAATTGTTCTAAGCGTGAAGATGTCCTACAATTTTCTTTTTTTTTTTTTTTTTTTTTCACCTTGATGTTAAAAGGAAAACTTAGAAAAACTCTCCATTTTTTTCTTTCCACAGAGAAATTTAATGGAAATGTTATTGACACTCGTAGAAGTAGAATAACATGATGTAAAACCAGACTGGAAGTAAGCCAACCATACAGTCATCATTTGTATTTATTAAAATATCTCATTCACAAAGCATACTCAGATCACTCTAGTGATGCAAATATGACACAAACTTCAATTTCATATGGCATAAAAGCCACATCAGCTGTCAGGCAATCTCATCGGCGCCACTTCATAAGGGGGCCGTAAAGTGCAAACCATCTCTCTCGTCTTTCCAAAGTAGACCTGAAAAATGCATAAGTATTATGCCTCGTAAAACCAAAAACAAAATTATCAATGAGGCAACATGCAAAAGCAACTCAAAGAAAGAAAGTGGTAGACATACCTGATCCAACGAGTTCCGAAGCTTACCCTCCATTTCTTCTATCATCTTTCCCATGTTACAAAGATGACCATCAGCAACTGACAGGTTCATGTTCATCTACGGACAAAGAAAGAAATTGAAAAATGGCGTTTAGACCTCTACCAGAACTTTATAATGAGTGCATAAACAAACAAAGGTAGGTAAGCATTAAGCTAACTGCAAGTGCATTAATTAAATAAGTAATGAGTTCATAACATATCAGTATCAAACAGTAAGAATTGAATTAGACACCATGCTTTAAGACTTAAATCTTATTTTTTGGGGCAAAAGGAAACAATACATGAAGTCCTCTTAATACGGATGGCAAGAGGAACGTAATATTCTGCCTGCAACTTATACAAAAGTTTCAATAACATCAGATTAATGATCCAAATAAATTGCACCAAGTGTTTCTTTAACTACAAATGCAATGCCCAGAAACCTTTTTATCTAAAGTTTCTCCTGCAGTTTTCTCCTCTTATTTATGCTCCAGAGGCCTTTCAGTTCTTGGGGTTTTCAGGTAGTAGGTAGAGCATGCGGAGCGGGGGGTAAAATTGGGGCCTTACCCCACATGCATCATCTGTGCACATCAAGATACCAAGTACAGAAGGAGCACATGTGAAAATCAACTATTTACCTTAGCCTTTTCGATCATAATTCTGGTGAGGCCATCTTACTATTAAATGGTTTGTGGAATGCAAAATCTTGTCCTTATAAATAGAACAAGAAAAAAAAAAACATGAAGAACTTGTACAGGATTTCAGATGATCATCACTAGTTATGCACAATTTTTCTAACAGATACAAACAATCATCACCTGTGATGTCCAAGGTCATGCATTCATTGGCACTTGGGTATCAAGGAACTCCAAAACCTGTTCCCACTTCCCAGTGTTTCCAAAATTAAATGGATGACAAAGTAGTCTCCACGTTTACATCAAAAAGTAAAAAATAAGAATCTATGAACCACGCTCAATGAACCTAAAGCTAGATTCTCCAATTATTTTTGCTTTCAACTAGGTGAAAGCTTCAACTCTTCATGTTATAACAAAATCCCACCAACTACCTGTCGTCTGATCGATCCCGACAAACTGAAAGTGCCTGATGACTCATCATCTGTAGTCAAAGACAGCATGACTGTACTGGTCAAGCAATATCGGGTTGTTTCTTCTTCTTCTGGTCCAACCTAGATAAAAGTTTACAGTGCAGCATGAGCAAGAGAACGCATAACAAAGTAACATACTTACTGTCCATAGAAGAATAAGTGGTAAATAGATACAGAAAAAATGACTCCCAAAAAGCAAGAGAAGAGAACAGAAAGGTTTGAGATCAGAATGAAAGTTCTATCCCTAATGGTATCAAGCCATTGAGTTCACCTCGATAACATGTATAGCATCCCAAGCCCCCTCCTCCAAATAACCCCTTCGCCCTTGCCCAGTCTTTGAGCCATCTTTCTCCATAAACCAGTGACAGCAAATGAGAAGAACTAACAACACATTGGGTTACTGGTTTTATTTAGATTAAAAAAAAAGCTGCTTACCTTTCTTTACCAAAAAGCAGGCGACAAAACCTGCATTGTCATCTTCCCACATATAAACAGATGAAATGCCACCTTCATAATACCTATTGTTTCAGTGGTTAAACATAAATAAATGAACAATAATAAAGCAAATATCGCATAAAATAAATGCATTAAAAATCCAATTTCATTGAGTTATTCCTTAAAACCCCTTATCCAACTACGATAACAAGAAATGTGTAAAACAAGAAGATGAAAATCAATTGTAATCAAACCCATACTACTAGCAAATTAAATAAACAAAGAACGAGGTAAGTAAGAACCTCACTGGTCACAATAGACAGCAAAGATATCATTGGCTTCAATTTCCAGTTTCCTCAACTTTGAAGATGGATAAGGCGCATCTTCCAATGAAGGATGGTATTTATTTGACCAAGGTGATCTACAAACAGTACAATTGCACAGAACAAAATCAAAAATTTAAAAATGCCATTCTGCAAGTACAAAGGAACTAAATTCTAACTAAAAACATGGCCTTAAAGCAGCATGAGACATGAAACTGAAGCAGTAGCACTTGAGGCTGCTGACATGACTGACTTCGAAAGAACTCTGATTCTGGAGCTAGAGTTTGTATTTAAGTTTGAATATATCGTATGTGCAAATTTGTTTCATATAGATAATGAATTTGCAAATATATATATATATATATGCATAATTCTAATATTCTAAAAATGTTTATTCAGCATTATGCTGACAAATGCAGTGCTCTGGATCATACGTGCAAGCTTCTTCCTATCATAAAAACTTTACAACTGTTTTCCTATAAACATTTCACGGAAAAATGCCCCAGGAGTGGCCAAATCTATAAACATGTTCAGGGTGTAACCTATATACAGATATATTAATCAGAAGCATAGAGCAACCTATATGAATCAGCATCTCTGTTGTATTCACACAAAATGAACTCCTTCCCATTGTCCACATCACATAAAACCTGTTTTCACAGGAAAATACAAAAATCTAATCAACTTATTTATCCAAATTAAGGGAACAAAACCCACTAATTATTAATATCATGTGAAAACTTCTCTGGAAATCAAACCTATAGGTCTGAGAATAAGACTGTATGTAACAAATTGGCATGATGATAGCACAAAATCAACAGCTAGCAAAGGAAATTGAAAAATCCCCGGAAATGGATGATCATATATGAGATAAAAACTAAAGCAACAACAATGTAAGTTATTTGATAAGAGAACAGTGCCAAACAGAAAGCTACCAGCTCCATAGACAAAATGAAGAGCTCAAAGGAAAAAAAAAAACGAAAATGCTAATACGGTTGCACTCAAACTCAAATGGTCAACAATAGAGTTTTAGTCTTACGAGTCACATCACACCATGACACCCAATTGTAAGGAGATCAAAGTGATTTCTGCTCCAGAATCCAGATGCAGACAGACATGTGATGCGGTTATCAATAATGAAGGAGATAATACACACACACACACACACACACACATAAACAAACATGCATACATAAAAAGAAACTGGCACAAATTGAACAAAATAATGGATTTAGAGGAAGAAATTTAAAAGAAAAGTTTGGGATCTATAACATGGCAATTTTTATGAACCATGAATAAACAATCAACATAGGAATCACCTTTTGACTTTTAAAAGAAAAGTCAAGATTACTACAATGAGCTTATAATATGAAACTATCAAGCTGGAGTATCTCTTGGAGATCAATTAAGTTCATGAAGTTGGTAAGAAAAATGATGCAGAAGACAAAGATAATCCGGTATCTGAATGTTGCATGCCATCAAGGTCCAAAAGAACTAAAATCCTAATTCAACTGTATCCCGATCCAATTATTTGGTCAAGTTGCTCAGTTTCTCCCAATATATGGGACAAGAGAAAATTTAATTATTCTTAAATGTGATCTAATAAAATCATTTGACAACAATGGCTAAATAGTTTTGTTTCGCAGCTTGAAGAAATGAGGTAACCAAAAACAAAATGGTGAAATGCTCTGCTTTAAAAGTTCTAAGGGACTTCCATGACTTTGAACTAGCATAGATTGTAGAATGCTTATATTATATTCCAGGAATCCTTTTAAAAACACCCAATTTTTTAAAACTTGTCAATCAATTTTTTTTCCCAGCCCTTTTTCACTTTAATTCTCGAACTAACTAAATCTTAAATAAAACACATTTTAACGTAAGAACTCTGATATGCAAGATAATTAATTTTCTTTTAATATCATTGCTTTTATTTCAACATGCACTTTTTGCTCTTTCTTCTGGTCCCCCCAACCCCCCAAAAAAGGTAACACCAAACAGTTCCTAACTTTCAATACGTGTTGGCTTAAAATCTTATACTTCATTATCGATTTTGACAGTACATTTTCCTCAATGGTTACAGCTTTCTCTCGAGAAAATGAACCCTAAAATGATTGATGTTTCAAGCATTTAATCTTTTTTTTTACCAAACAAGCTACCAATTACATAATTACATTATTTAGTAATTTTCAAAAAAGTCTTGAAACATAGGAAATAATCGATTACAGCGAGATTAAAGAGTGAAATATCAAAAAATTGAAGAAATAGGGAGAAATTAAAAAGAAAATAAAAAGGAAAAGAAAAGAGAGACCTGGAGAGGGAGATCGACTTGAGAGAGTAGATCGGAGGAGTGGTGAGGCAAAAGGCTTAAACGAGCGGAGAGTGCTGTCTCCGAGTGGCGAGGCGGCATTCTTCGTATCAGTCCCATCGCTGCCTCCATTTTCCTTCCTGCTCCCCCCCCCCCCCACCCCCAAATTCAACTTATTATTTTACAAAACAGGGAAAGGAAAATGATAGGAGATATTGTTACTCTTTGTATGGTTGGATTTAGTTTAGAAGAGAAATAAAGAAATGTTTGATTGGACAATTGGGAAAAGAAAAAGAGAGGAAAAAAATAAAAAGTAAATTGAAAGAATGAAGCGGCTTATTTGATCCAAATCTCGATCGCGGGAAGTGAATCACCGCTATAAAAAAGGGGTAGTCTAGTAATTATAAAAAAATATTAAAATATTAAAATATTATTTTTATTAATATTTTATATATTTTATAATTAAATTTAAGTTAAAAATTTGTAAGTAACTATTCATCTTTGATCACGAATAAATTTAATTTAGATAAGATATAATATGTATCTATATTATTTTATAATTCTTTTGGTGTTTCATTAAATTAATTTTAAACTCATGTAATACATATAGGCACACAATTATATATGTAAAAATTAATTATAACACAATGAATAAAATTATATAAGAATAAAAATTTTATATATGTAAAATATTAGTATAAATAACCATTTTCTTTTTACTTTAATTGAAATAAACATTCTTTGAAACAAGTATATTTTATTTTTTTAAAATATATAATCTATCAAATACATTTTCTCACATGAAATATTGCTTAAAAAATTAATTTTGTAAAATATTCTACAAAATTTCAAATATAAAATCAATAATGTATTATTAATATGATAATTAAAACTCATCAATTTTTCAAATTTGATTCTAATATAGAATTTGTGTTTATTGACCTCCTTTAATTGTTTAATATAAATATTTTTTAATAAATTTATCAATATCATTCATATATATAAGATTCACTTATGAATTGTCAAAGTTAATTTTATAAATGGTAATTAAAATTATATTAGATAGTAATAAATGAAAAAATAAAGAGGAGATCTAAACACAAATTCGTTATAATAAAATATTTGTTAACAATTAACATAATCATCAAATTCAAGAAATCTTTCGTATTAGCTATTTTTTACTTCAATATCATCAAATCATATAAAAAATTTTAAATTAAAAATTCAAGTTGAGTCTTACCATTTTTAAATTTAATCGATTAAAGTTAAATACTTATAATTTTTATTTTTCATTTGAATTTAGAGCAATTGGAGGGAAAGACTCATGATCTGTCAATTCAAGAACTCAATATTTATGCTAACAACCCTCGTAGCCTAATGGTTAAGAGTGAGTTAGAATTGATAAGTAAATCTTGACTAAATTCCAAACATTTTTTCTCCTTCCCAATTAACTCAATATTTTAAATTTGGTTAAATTATCGTGATTTTAAAAAATTTTAATTTTTTTTATACATTTAATACTTTTAAAAATAAGCAAAATAGCAAGATATTTAAACAATTAATATAATTAATTTAATCGAATCAAAAT
>JAQSVH010000010.1:20681299-20695613 GCA_029448705.1 Adansonia digitata | reverse complement strand
GGTAAGCCGAGGTTTTCTGACGAATAAATATGAAAACAAAACATAAAAATATTTAATATAAACATTAAATTTATATTTAAAATTTTAAAATATTAAATAATTTTTATTATATTTATAATTACATAATCTATAAAATATCTAAAGCTGAGCATGAATGCTTGATTACAGCTTTTACAAACATTTTAATTTACTGACTTTCCCTCTGATCTATAATTTCGCTTTCCTTTTCCTTGGAATTCAGCCTTAGTTTGGAATTTGCAAAACTACCATTTAAAAAGTTTTGGTTCTGGTTGTCCGCAGCACTTTGAGTTACTTACGAAACCTTTTCTTATTGGGATAAGATTATATATATATTGGTGATAGGGAGAGACGGCAGCTAATTATATACTTGCACCTTTAAAGTGAATATGTAATCGCGCAAGGGCCTAGCCCCGACAAATATACACGATTTTAACATTCAATTTTGAATTTCTTAATAACTCAAGTAGGTAAATACTTTACTATTAAAAATTTATTAAGAAAAAAAACTAAAAACCCAAATTTGATCCAATTATTTTTATTTTATTTCATTGATTTATCATACGAACCATAATATTTTTTTAGTTTTAATTTTGCTGATGCATGTTCTGTACCAATACATATATAATAAATTATATTTTGAATATAGAATGTTTATAATTTGTAAATATTGAAAGTTAAATTTGATTTGATTGATATTTAAAAAAAAATAGATAAAATAAATAAATAAATAATCAAAGATAAATGGAGAAAGTTAAAAAGAAAAAAAAACATTTACTAAGTCAAAAGTTATTTTTTCATTTACGGTTCTTTCAAGTTTTATTTAAATAAATAAATAAGGAAATAAAATGATATTAACAATAATTGCATCTAAACACATACAAAAAATGAAATGAGAAAACATTATCTTAAGATTTTTGTTGTGTTTTTTTTTATTAAAAAGGTATCATTTATATATAAAACTTATTAAGTACACACACAAAAACGATTCAATGTAATTTTAATTGATGGAATCCATATAAGTTTCTAGCACTTTTATAAAAAGAGTAAAAAAAAAGATTAAGATGAATTAATAAATAACTATAAATAATATTTTATTATTGATTAAAACTCAAAAGCAAAGCCATAAACAAACAAAACCAAGCTTTTAGCTTCCTTCTCACATTTTTACTATTGAGTTTGGTTAACCAGTATCAATAAACATTTATTAATTATCTAGATTTTAAAAAAATTATATTAAATTAATTATTTTTATAATACTTTAAAAAATATTATAATCATTAATTTTTTCTTTTATTTTTTTAAGTAACCCATTAAAATTTCCTTTAATATATTTACCTTTCCAACGCAATTTCTCAACGTATCTTACTTTTTTATTTCCTCAGAAAGTCAGAAAAAAAAAAAAAAAAAAACAGAAAGCAGAGGGACCCATCGCTATCGTCCGCCATGGACGTCACTATCCCCATCATTCACTATAAATAATTCCAATCGATAATAAATTTAGATATAATATAAAGATATGATATAATATAATAATAATATAATATAATTATTTTTAATATAATATATTTAAATAAATATTATATTTAAAATTTGGATGTATTTAATTAATTTTATTATATTAATGCTTTTATATATTTGAAAAACAAAAAAAATAATAATAATAAATGCACGAATTACCGACCAAAAATATACTCATTCTGTTTTATTTTTCCCCCACTCTAATATTTCTTTTCTTTTTCAGGTTTTTATTTTTAATTTCCCATTTTCCCTCAACTATTTCCCTCTAATTCTTCGCCGATTAATTCGTACGTTTGCCGCTATCGAACATTCCGGCGCCACCAATTTTGTTCTTTTGGTTTCTCCTACTCCTCAGATCCGTTTAGTCACCATTAGGTAAATCCTAAAGCTGCTTTTTTTATCCGATTTCGTGTTTGTTTCCCGAGAAAATAAAAGTTTTCTTTTCCCCCAATTTCAGATCTCTCTGGTCAATTTTTAATGCTTCCATTTCAATCAAACTGAGATTATTTCTTTCAGCTGGTGTAAACAGATCTTAAGTCACTGAATTATTTATTTTTCGTTATTGCCGTTGATGTTTTAAGAGTTTCTGTATATTCATTGAATATTGCTGTGAGTGGTCCAATGTATAAAGAAGGAACTCTTTCTTGATTTTTTTTAGAATAATAAAAAATTAATGTTCTTGAAGTTTAATATTTATTTAATAAATTTATAGATCTCAATTATGTGTGGTAGTAAAATATTTTTAATGAGGGGACGACCATGTTGATAATTATCACAGTGTTTGGGGAATTTAATAGTTATTATGTCCGCAAAAGCTTTTCATTACTTAGGATTTCATTTCGTTAGTAAATATAGATGGAATTTAAGAGCTTTGCCTTTCGGGTTTTCAGTAATTATAGATGGAAATTAAGAACTTTTGCTAAGTAGCTTTGCCTTTCATTGATTGTTAAATTTGCTATTTGTGAAATTTTGATAACTTCACTGACTGTGAGATATGGGCGGATGAAGCAGTTGGGGATAGCATGCTTCAATTTGTTGTAACTTGAGGGTGGTTGAAAGAAAAAAAAAGTGTTATCTGGGTGCCTCAGATGAGAAGAACTGATGTTATTGACAGTAGAAGGAGGAGGGTTCTTCTCTTCTTCAGTGTCTGGGTATAGCAAGGGTTTGAGTCTTCTTCTCTTGGGTCAGAACCACGAGGACAAGCCCATGAGAGTTTCGCCGTGGAACCATTACCAGTTGGTGGACCACGAACCTGATCCTGACCTTCAGCTGGCTTCCTTCAAGAACCGGCTTTCCCGCGGGTGTGCCTCTTTTCCCTGCTTTGGTCGCACTTCCGCAGGACTTGATAACTCGTCGCCTTTGAAAGTTGGCCCTGTTCAACAGCAGGATGTCTTGCCAGACCCTCTTGTTTTAGATAAGACTAATGATCATACAATTCAACTTGATCATAGAAATAGTAATGTAAGAAAGATTGCCCTTAAAAGTAGTTTGAAGAAGCGACCAATTAATACTCCAGTTCCTTTTGAGGATGTTAACAACCATGAGGCATTAGCGGAAAAGGATGGTGATATCCTTAGTAATGCAGAACGAAGGAAGGTGATGTGGATGGACACTTGTGGTAGTGAGCTTGCTCAAATCAGGGAATTTGAACCCAGGTATGAGAAATATCTGCTCTAAATTAAAGTTTTATGAGCAGTGCTGGACAATTTCCAAGCATATTTTAAGTTTATAAACTATTCTGATGTGTTGCTTGTGTCTTAGTTTATGTGCATCATGAACTTAAGTAATATTATGTGTCTAGCAATTACTCGTAAGTTTGTCGCACTTTCTTGTTTTCCTAAAGGTAGCTATGTAAAGGGGTTTTGGCATTATTGAATAGCATCGTCCATAAATTTGTGGACACTCATGCCCATAGGTTGTAAAAATAGTGTGGTCATTTAAGTAACATGTTTCCTTGCTCGTGAAAATACTAAAACTTTTCTTTGAGTTCTTCTGACAATTACAATTTGTGTTATAAATCAAAACTGGTTGGTGCAGTCTTATTATGATACATTGTTTTCCCCAATGAATGGTAACCATAGGAGAATTTGTGGTATTTATTCTCAAAAGTGTAAAAGAACATGTAGTAAGGGTGAAAATTTGAAATTGGATCTGAATTATGTTACAACATGCCACATATATATGAACTAGAAATTTCTGGATACCAAATTTTGTGAAACCTTTGCCTGCTTTATAAGGAAGCCTTGCTACTGGTTGCTTGGTTATGATTCATGTTCCTGGTTTAGATGGTTGTTTAAGTTTCAGAAACATATTTGTTTGCTAATTATTGGCATTCATTTGCTTTGGCACCCTTTGCACAAACTCGAAATATGGCCCATATATTGTTTTCAGATTTGTTTTTTTAGTCTACAAAGATGTAAATAGGTTAGATACTTAGATATTACCTAACCATATGCATGTATCTGATTTTAGAGCAGTGACTCAAGATTTGAAACATGAGACATGACTATGTGATCTGTTTGAGGTAATGTGAGAAGCCCATATATTTTTAGGATTTGTTTTCATACTCTACAAAGGTGTGATTAGGCAATAAAATCAAGAAGAAATTTGATTAATATGCCCTACGCCTATTTAATTTATTATTTGAAAAAATTGAGTGAAATAAATCCTTATTTCCTAGTATATGGTATTGTTATTACTTGACAATTACCAAGCGAAATCATATAGAAGTAAAAATTATTTTCAAGCTTGAGAAAATGGAAATGCTTAGAAATGGCGAGGGTGTGGATACTTCTCAGTGGTTACTCCTTAAGATCACTGAAGTTAGGGTTGGAGCTAGTCAATTTTTGTTGGGGTGGCCAATCATAAAGAAAAAAATTATTAAACTTTTTTTTTAAAATTTAATATGTTGAGCTTAACCAAAAATCAAAAAATAAATTTATAAGGTATTTATTTGATGGGCCGTTAAAAGATAAATATATAATGCATTAAATATTTATAAAAAAAATTTGGGGCCAAGACTAATTATTATATTTGTCTATAAATTCCAGTGCATAAAATTAAGTTGTAGACAAAATAAAAACTAAATAAATATAAATTTTATTTAAGGGTGGCCAATTTAATTATATTTAATATATAAATACATATAGATGTATATATTAGGGAGATTTTCAAAATTTTTGGGTGGCCATGGCTAAAGTATTCCATGTGGAAAAAGATTCTTCGAAGTATCACGCGGGTAGCTAATAATTAGCTCCATTTATAAAGAAGATACTAGATTTAATATGATGTTGAAAAGTCAACTCAAAATTTGTAAGTTTATAACTTTTTCAACCATTTTTTATGTGATGTTAAATTTTTTTTTTTTTTTGGGATTTAAGAAATGTGTAATTTTCATATTACTTTTACTTGATCATTACATGTTGTTAGTTTTGACCACATAGGTGCTCGTATTAGAATAAGTAATATAGTGATAAAAAAAGTATCGATCTGACGAAAATTTGTCTAAATTCGTTAGCTACTAAAATTAGAACAACCTAATCTTATTCAAAGAAGCGGTTAAAAATTGTAAATTAAGTTTAAACTAAAATTGACTAAATAGCAAAGCAAAGAAAACAAATGGGTTTAATTAATCAATGAAAAAAACCTTGGATTAGAACTTCCCTCAACACTTTATTTAAATCTGTTTTAATCTCTTAACTTTGTTAATGATATTGAGTTGTTAACTTAGAGTTTTAATTTATTTATAAGTATCTTCCGACAGTCTTATAAAAATATCTCTTCATCAGATAACTTATTTTTCTATCTAAAATGTAGATCAATTTATCATAATAAATGAATATGAAACATATATTAATCAATCCAAGTTTAAACAAAAATTCCCTTTTCCAAGTTCATTAGGGTGACCAAATCATTTTAATTGATGGTCAAGTAATTAGAAGCTCTAAGAACAAGACTGAATAAATAATTCAAATATAATTAAATCAAGAAAAGATAATAAAATAATCCAAACTATATGTTAAGTTCTATTGTAAACCTAGAAAAAATAAATATAGGAGTTTCACTATCATATTCATTGCAAGGAAGGTAAAAAGATTGTAGAAAAGAAAAAACTAAGAGTTGTTGGATCTTGCTCTTTGAGCCTTTCCAAACCATTCTCTGCCACTTGCAAAGTTTTGATGGTTGCTCTTCACTTTAGAAAATTAGAGTAAAAAAAAGCTATCCAATCAAAAAAATCTATAACCTTAAAAAATCCTACTTATATGAGTAGCCAAAACCCTGGAAAGGAGAAACTTCGTGTGCAAGTAACCTAAGCAATATATTTTGGCAAGTCCCTCGTTAGGTCCACTTTGCTTCTTTATATTTTTTTTATTGCACCTCGGAAACTTTTCTGGGTTTGGCCCTACAAAAATACGAAAATATTAAATTAGTATATAATTTAATCATAAAGAAAATAAGTAAAACTAATTTAAAAAACAAATAAAATTTAAATAAAAATATCTAAGACTCAGCTAACTTTGATGTACTTAATGTGACTAAATAACTTTATTTTATAGAGTTATCACATGTCGACATATCAAAAAGCAACTAAACAGGAAGACAGCTGATTATTTTATTTTTCATCCATACAAAGGTGCGTTTGATTGGTAGAGATTGAACTTTAGTTACATTTTGGAGCTAATTGTTTTCCTGTGTGTGAAGGCATTCTATTGTGGCACCTTTAAGCTGTTCAAGGTGTTGTGGTATATGAATGGTGGATCATTGCTTGCTTGTCGTTAGAGTGATGACTAAAGTATGTTCTGTGCTTCATATAACTGAGATAAGGGAGTTATCATATTGAGGAAGGACCAGATCTCAAAAACATAAATGCTAAAAACAATCATCTTGGTGAAAAAGATGCCTGTGTTCTTTGGAGGACCTTTCCCTCATGGATTGCACTATTATTCTGACTTTTAAATATAGACTAGTAAAATATGATTTTTTTTTTTTTTTTGGTGTTTTTCCCTCTAAGGTTTTGCTGAAGATCGTGTCTTGGTTTGTATGATGCCTTGTTTTTCTTGTATCCCACACCTTTCTCTCTTTCTGATGGAAAGAATAAAGCTCTGATCATATAGAAGAAGCCTATTTTATATAGAAAAATGAACGTAAACTTTTATGAGTGCTTACCCTAACATATGTTTGTGTATTTGTTTGATCAGCTTCAATGAGACCGTAGCTGCATAATTGAGCTGTTGAATATGTGTTTTTTTTTCTTGATGAATGTCTTTTCCAAAATGGTAATATCATCTGCTTATGTAGGCATTAGATGGATCACCATCAGGGGTTATGCTTCATCCTCTATTTTTTTAATGTATTGCGTCAAAAGGCTCCGGATCTGTCTCCATTATATGCTGTTGGCATGACTGTCTAACCAGTTACCCATCAATTTTCCTTTCAATTCCTTATTCGAAAACTATGTACTATGTTATGGATAGTGTCCATTTGTTCGGTTTTCTGCAATTCCCTAGCTAGTTATCTCTTATCAGATGGTGAAGATCCTAGATTTCTTGTTTATTTTTATTTAACTGTTAAAATAGTCTCCTTGCTTGTTCTTTTATTTTTAGGTGTGCACTCCTTGCTTAGTCAGTCTTTATTCACTTCTTTTTGGCCTATTTTCAAATTACCTTGAATTGTATCGATGACATTGTACCTTATTTTGTGGTCATGTCAGTGAAACAAGTGGATCGGACGATGAATTTGATAATGGAAGTGAAAGAAGTTGTTCATGTAGAATTATGTAGTTTGGGCAGTTGTTGAGTTGAATGATGCATGAGGTAAAAGAGCTTAATCTTCTTGTTATGTTGGAAATGCTCAATTGATTTGTGGGGCAAAGGAAGAAGCAAGGTTGGGTTTTTCTTCTCTTCTTCTTCTTCTTCTTCTTTTTCATTCTAAGTGCAAATGGAAATGAAAATGAAAATAGAATGCAACCAATAGAGAGGAGCTTTCTTTCTAGGCAACGTTAGTTGGACTGATATTTTGTGTCTATATTTAAATATTTATTAATTTAAGGTTTCAATTTTGTTATTATTATCTGTTCATTGAAACAAAAAGACTACTACTTTATCAATAGAGCGCACGATTGTTAGTGATAATTAATAAATTATATTGCTTTTACATTTAAATAACGAACATAAAAAAAAAAAAAAAAAAAGATATGCGTACACAATTGTCAAAACTTTGTTTGTGACATCAAAATTTTGGTGAATGATCAATAGCCATTCCTTCATTTCGATTACTGTGAACTAAATCTAACATTAACTCTTCTGTTTTTGTATCCTTTTGATTTTGACGGAACCGAAAAACATAATATTGTTGCTTCCTCACACTAGCTTTGATTTTCATCTTTATGTAATTCCATTAGCTTAGTGGTCGATACATGTATAATTTTTTTTTTCAGATCTAAAGAATAACTTTCTTTAAAGAATAAATAATTTTATGTTATATAAATAATTTTTTTTTTTCAAATCTAAAGAATAACTTTCTGTAAAGAATAAATAACATTTAAGCTAGAATTCTAGCATATCATTTTTATGTTATATAAATAATGAAATGAGAAAGAGAAAGAAAAGGAAAAAAGGGTGATAAAATATAGGAATAGGAGGGAATTCAAATACGGGGACAGAGGTGGCAAAATGAATATGAATCCGAAAACTTGTTTGAAAAAAATTTAGTTTAAATTCGAATCGAACACGATTTGATTCAAAAGTTAATAGTTTGAATTTGAGAAAATTAAAACATGAAATGGTCTGAACCTAAAAGAACATAAATCCAAAAGAATTGAACTTGAACTCGACTCGAATTCGAATTTAATACTAAAAATAAATATGATAAAATTATAATTAAATAATTTTTTATAAATAAAAATTTTAATTATCAATTTTATTTTAATATTTTGTTAATAATTTAATTAAATATTAAAAACTTAATTTATATTTTATATATGATTAAACTTACTCATGGGTCGAAGCTTAATTTTTTTTTAAAATCTCAAGCCCAGACCCTTATATAACCCAGACTAGCCTGTTTAACCTAAAATTACTGTTTATTACATTAAAAAAATATTTTTTATAAATATTTATATATTTTATACTTAAATTTAAATTTAAAGATATGTTATTTTAATTTAAAATCATTGTTCCAAACCGAGTTTAGGTAGTCTGAAACAAAAATATAAAAAACCAGGCTCAGGCTCAATTGGGCCGAGTGAGTAGCCCGACCCTTAAGCAGGTCTATATACGATAAAATAATAATTTATCAAAAAGCAAATCATATCATGAGCTTTGAAAACATTGTCAATAAAATATATTATCCATTTATCATATTTTTTTAATTTAATTAGTTAAATTTATTAAATATTGAGTGTTTATGTCAATAGTAAAATTTTAAACACTTCTTTGAATATTGTTATTATTATTATTATTATTTCTTCAAGTAGTGATAATTAGAGTATGATAATAATATAGTAAAATAATAAGATAAATTAAAAAATATGAAAGTTATAACAAATAATACCATATAAAAAATGAATTAAATATTAAATATTGAATATGAATATCATATATAATTTAATTACATATTAAAAACTTAATTTATATTTTATATATGATTAAACTTACTCATGGGTCAGGATGGATCGCGATTCAAATTTGTTTAAAATCCGAAGCTCAGGCGCTTATTAAACTACCCAAACCCACCTGTTTGAGTCAGAATTACTATTAATCATATTAAAAATTTTTTTATTAATATTTATATATTTTATAATTAAATTTAAATAAAATATATGCTATTTTAATTTAAAATCATTGTTCCAAGCTAGCCGGGCTAGTTTGAAATAAAAGTATGAGAACCTAGGCTTAGGGCCTTAAGTAGGTTATATATAGTAAAATAATAATTTATCAAAAAGTAAATAATATCACGAGTTTTGAAAACATTATTAATAAAGTATATCATTCATTTATCATTTTTTTTAATTTAATTAGTTAAACTCATTAAATATTAAGAGTTTATATATGTTAGCAGTAAATTTTTAAATACTTCTTTGATTATTATTATTATTATTATTTCAGGTAACAATAATTAGAGTCTGATAATAGTATAAGAAAGTAATAAGATAAATTAAAAAATATGAAAGCCATAATAGATAATACTATATTAAAAATGAACAAAATCACATATTAGATCAACACCTAGACGTATCCATAGGCTGGACAGCTTGTCCAACCCAATAGGTCCGATACAATCAGGCTTGGGTATTAGACTTTAAGTTTTAAGTAGGCTCGACTCGAAACAGTATTTTTTAAATAAAATAATATATTTTTATTTAAATTTAATTATAAAATATGTAAATATTAATATAAAAATAATTTTTTAATATTATGAACAGTTATTTGCACTTAAATGGGCCGGCTAGGCCAAATTTGGCTCTGAGCTTAGAATTCAAATTTTTTTGAGCCACGACTAGGCCCATTGAACCGAATTAAGATTTTTAGGTCGGACTAGGCCAAATTCAGGCCTAGGCTTAGAATTCAAAATCACGTAAAAGTAATTACATTTAACATAAAATAAAAATGATGTAAAACATACTCGAACCTGACACTAAACTAAACTCAAATCCGAACCCAAAAAAGCTCAAACTCCAATAGATTCGAACCTAAATTGATCAAATCTAAAAAATCTGAACCTGAATAGATTCGAATCTGAATCAATATAAATTCAAAAAACTCAAACACAAAATAATCCAGTCTAAATCTGTTTGAACTCACTCAATTGTCACCTCACGCGGAGACGAAGTGACAATAGATTTCCATTGACTCAGTAAAAGTGAAAATTTTTCGGCAATTTTAAGATGTTACATGTCTTTTAATTTCTTAAATTATATTAATTTATATGTATTTTGCAAACGTTAAAATTTAAATTTGAAGGCATTCAAACTTTGCTAATATGCATCAATTATTAAGTCAAAGTTTGAGTGTAATTTTTTTATGTCATTAAATAAATTAATTTATCAAGTTATTCGACAAAATTAGGATCAAACACGTGATTTGGCCAATTAATAATTAAAGAGACGTAAATTTATATACACTACATTAAAGCAATACCAAGGATTATTCATGGGTTTTCATGTGGCAACCTTTTTTTTAAAATTTTACTTAATTTTTTATTTTACGTAATTTTTGTGTGCTTTTATATCATATTTGTATTTTTTATATCCCGATTGAATTTAAGGTATTATATATTATATAAGCTTTAATATATTAATAATTTGTTTCATATAGATTTTAATACGCTTATGAAAAATATCATGTTCATTTTTTATATTATGTTATATTTTAATTATTTTATCTATATTGTGTTTGTATCATCTAATCAAGTTGTGTTCAAAATTGTCTAATCTAATTGACATCATTCAAATAATTTTCAAATTTATACTACATGTCGTAGTGTTCATATTACATTTTTATGTTATAATCATGTTTAAGGCGTTATATATGATTCTAAATTTTAACACTTTAGTAATATGTATAAAATAAATTTTTACACTTTTTTCTATTCATATCATGTTCTTATTATTTATTATATATTTATATAAATTTTAACACTTTAATAATTTGTTTAATTTGGATTTTTGCACGTTTTTCTATTCAATATCGTTTTCATATTATTTTTCTTGTTATGTCATATTTTGATTTTTTTTATGTTATGTTCATGATATATATTACATCGTATTTGATATTGTATAGTTTAATTGATAATATTTAAATAACTTTCAATTCAATATCACACACAGTGGTGTTTTTGTTACTTTTTAATACCATAATTGTATTCAATGTATTTTATATTTATATAAAATTTGACATATTAATAATTATTTTTTATAATTTTTAATATATTTATTTATACACGTGGAGTTATATAATTATATGTATATTATAATATACTAGATATAGAAAGATAAATATTTTAAAAAAATTTATAAAAATCCTCTCACAACAACATATAAAAAAAAGTTATAAAAAAATATTGTTTATATTTAAGAAATTTTAAAGATTTTACTCTCATTTCTTGATAGATTGAACTTTAATTATTTGAATGGGATAATGTTATAAATGGTTATGAAGTTTATTAAATTTGTCAATGTGTTATCTATATTTTAAGTATGTTTAATATGAAACTTTATATTATGAAACTGGTTATCAATGTGATTCCTGGCCTTAATGCACGGAAGTATAGGTAATGATGCGGCATTGATCAATAGGTGATAATATGTGGTAGCATTGAATTTTTAGATATTAATATCTGAATTTTTATAAAAAATTGTAAAAAAATAAAAAAATTTTAAAAATATAAACATTAAAATTATATTTTGAAAAATATTTTAAAAATATAAAATATTAAAATTATATTTTGAAAAATTATTATCTATTTTTTTAACAAAATTAAAAAATTATTTTAAAAGCTAATAAATTAAAATATTGAACTAAAATTATTTTTAAAATATAAAAAATTTAAAATTCCCTACATAAAAAATTATAATATCTCAAAACATTTTTTTAAAAATATATGTATTTTTAAATTTATTTTGAAAATTTAAAAAAGTAAAATATGAAATTAAATTGGTTTAATTTTTAAAAATATTTGAAAAAAGAAAAGTTATTTTTAAAAATTTCAAAAAATAAAATATGAAGTTAAATTATTTTATTAGTTTAATTTTTAAAAATTTTCGTTATTTTTTCTTTTACATGAAATGTTTAAAATTATATATTTTTAAAAATTAATATATAATTTTTGAAAAAATATATTAAAATGTTTGAATTGTAAAAATTAAAAAATAAATAATTATTTAAAATTTACAAAATTAAAATATTTAAATAAAATTATTTTTAAACTATAAAACTTTTAAAAATTACTTATTAAAAAACTTATAATATTCAAATTTCTTTTAAGAAATTAAAAAAGAAAAAAATTCAAAATTCACAAAAATTAAATTTTTTTTGTTATTTTTAATAATTTTTTGTCAAAATTTTTCTTTTTTCCTTGCTTTCTTTCTTTCCTGATTTCACTTCCCTCTAGCTTGGTTCGAGTCGTTTCCGGCCAGGGGAGACTAGACCAAGTGTTGATAGATAAGATTGTCTTGAAAGTAAACTAAAAATAACTTAAAAATATGTTGAATCTAATGCGAATTTTAAACTTTTTTTAGGTCATTTTCAGTTTAGTTTTAGGGTAATCTAACTGGCCACGTTTGAGTCCAACCTTCATTAGCCAAACTTGGCTAGTGGCTAGCTGAAAACGGCTTAAACCAATTGGAAATTAGGATAGATCAAGGGTGAGGGAAGAAAGGAGAATGAAAAAGGAAAAAAAAATGTATTTTTTATTTATAAAAATAAAATAATTATTTTTTAATATATGATGATGCCGCATGTTAAATTTTTGTTAGATATAATAATTATAACATTAATATTTAATAATATTATTTATTAAAATTATTATAATATGTGAAATAAAAATTTAAATATTAAATTAATATTTTTAAAATTAAGACATTAACAACTTTAATAAATTGGAGGAGCCGTTCGTGACGTTATCTCCGTTTGACTTCAAAATTCTTCAATTTTTTTTTTATAAAATTTGTGTGTACTTTAAATTTATTATTATTATTATTATTACAAAATTTGCGTGCACTCAAATTTACGAGCATTTTCTCCAATAAACTCGCGTCTGAGCATTGGTTTTTTTTTTTTTTTTTTTAATTTTATGAGCCATCTGTCTGTTGAAACTTGGCCACGCCTTATCCACACACCCCACTTCTCTATCTGACACAATCTTAGAACTGTAAGAACAATCTTAAAAGTACACAGATTTGTTTTTTTTATAAAAAAAAACCCAACCCAGAATTTTGATAAAAAAAATGTCTATGGCAACCTCAATCCCATGTCTAAAAATCCCAAACCCTTCATCCCTATGTTCCCCATCTTCTTCTTCATCATCATCATCGTCTTCAACTAGTTGTAGATTTTCTGCAACAACCAAGCCTTATATCGTGACTATAAGGAGTTCTCAAACTGAAGGTCCTTTGAGAAGACCTGTGGCACCTTCTCCACCACCTCCTTTGAAACCAGTTCCCCCTTCTCCTTCACCACAACCAACACCTCCTCCTTCTTCGCCTCCCCCTCCCCCTCCGTCTCCGCCACCGCTTCCAAAGGCAGCTGTCGTTGGGGACCATAATGTGATCACTTTGGAGTTTCAGAGGCAGAAGGCAAAGGAGCTGCAAGAATACTTTAAGCAGAAGAAGCTTGAGGAATCAAATCAAGGGCCTTTCTTTGGGTTCCTTGGGAAAAATGAGATTGCTAATGGAAGGTAAATGCAATAATATATATATATATGCCCTTTATATTTGTGATAATTTTGGTTAAAATGGGTTAGGTTATGGTGTTCTGAGGATTCCTGTTAATTGAAGTTACTGTCCTGTCTAAATTAAGAATTGAGTGAACTATTACATTGATGGATATGATTTTGCTTTGTGAAAGTTTTGAGATTTAGGACATCAATTTTGCTCTAGCATAAAATTTGAGTTCAAAACTTTATAAATCCATCAATTACTTTATCATAATAGCAATAGCTTATGAATTATGAGCACTTTGTTTGATATTGAGAGTATTTCATAGAAGTGTCTATTGGACTCTCTTGATGTCCTTTTTTGGTGGAGACCAACAATATCAGGAACGTGACCTGCAAGTCA
>JAQSVH010000010.1:20646244-20658623 GCA_029448705.1 Adansonia digitata | reverse complement strand
TAAATCATCGAATTACGTCAAATAAAAAAATCAATCGATAAATCCATATATAATTGGACAATCCGATTAAAAAAAAAAGGATCAAACTTGCACTTCACATGTTAAAAAATTTTCGAAATTTTTTTATCTATAAGTGAAAATTTTCTTTATTTAAAAAAAATAAAAAAATTTTCGAAAGACATGTGTCATATTATAAGTGGTTAAAATTTTCTTTCTTGACAAATGTGAGAATCTTTTGAATTAACGATAATGACCATGATTGGTAATTAGGTTTTTATATTTTCATGATAACTATTTTTTTATTAGTAATAAAATTTATTTCATCTATAAGTGAAAACTTTAATTTCCTTAAATAGATTGTTCGTTAACAAAATTGTTAAAATTGACATCGAATTTTATTTTACATTAAAATTAAAATTAATAAAATTTATTTTAATTTGATATAATTTGCATAGAACACACTTCACATGTCAATACATATTTTGAGCAATATATACTTTAATAGTTTTATGTATCTATAAAATATGAAATTATATGTTCAAAAATAAATTAAATAATGAATATTCGTGTACCATGTACATGAGAATAAATACTAATATGTATAAAAAAATATGAAGAATATTTTGAATTGAAAAAACCATCATTGTTATTCACTCTATTTCTATATTGCCATTATAAATAATTTTATTATTAAAAAGATTTATATAAATTATTATTAAGGAGTTTAATTTCGTTAAAATAGTTTCATTACATTGATTCAGTTGATAATAAATAAAAAAGGATTAAAAATTCATATGGGATTGTTTTGTCTCAAAATTTTTTAATTTTTTCTCTAATATTAGAAAGTAAATCAATTTATTTAATATAAGTTAAAAAGAATTAAAATTTACAATCAATTTTTATCTTCTAATTACTTTTCAATAATATTAAAAGTAATTATTCTAATATAATTTGCACATAAAATAAATTTCGCATATTGTTAATGCAAACTTTAATTCATATAAATTTTATTAGTTTTACTTATTTTTAAAATAATACTACATATTTAAAAATAAATAAATTGATGATAATTCACATGTGAACGCATATGTTAATAATAAATATTATAAGTATGCAAATTTTTAGACCGCACATGTAATATGAACTTTATATTTAATCAAATTAGACCAAAGTTAATGTGGTATTCTGATTTTTTATATAAATCAATGTATTTATGGATTTATTTTTGTCCTAATGAAAACAATGTTCTACTGTTTGGTTCAAAGCTGGCATGCTCTAGGTTTATGGCATTGGGCCAAAATTAATTTTTATTTTTTTAAATCTTTTATGTTCTTAACATGTGTGTGAAAGAGCATTTAAGAAAATGCCCGTATGAACAGGACATAACGGCGGAAGATGCCCTACAATTATATATATATATATATATATGTATAAAGTTATTTAAAAGCAAAGATGTTTCGCATGTTTTATGATTAATTGCAGGTTTTGCAGATGGTATAAAATTTCTTTTTTTCTTCTTTTTTAAAAAAAATTAATATTTTTTTTTGACAATTCCAATGGGCAAGGAGAAAATGATAGTATTGTAATTGTAGATCAATTGACCAATTCTTCTTATAATTTCTTCTTCTTCTTCTTCTTCTTCAACATAGATTTAATTTTTTATTTTTAGTGGGATTTTGAAAATATTAATGTAAGTCTGATTATAATTGAAAGTTGAAACCCAATGGGAAGAAAAAAAATGAAAAATGCAATGACTTGATAAATAGTCTAAATAAGTGCTCTATACATTCAAATAGGCTCCTAGAATTAAAAAAAAGTAGTGAAGAAAAGGAAAATTAAACTTTCTGATAGAAAATAATTTATATTTATTTAATTAAAAATAAAATAAAAATATTTGATTTTAATCATACGAAATTCTAAATTATTGAATTAAATACCCATGCACTGATGTGTAATTTTTTTAAATATACATTTTGAAAATGATAACTTCTACGGGTATAACTTCTACCGGGGGAGGGCTAAGTGGCGTATACAGTGCACTAGGCTTATTATTCGGCAAATTTAGATAAAATTATGATCACTTCAATTCCACTTTCAGACCAATCCACCAAATTTCCACTTCCAAAAATAGACAAAAGAAGTTCCAGCGTGCAAGATGGGTTTTAGCTCTGTTCAAACCACACGAATAGACTTAGAAAGCATGGCAGCCATACCAAAATAAATAATAGTCAATCAATTAATTTTTTATAAAAAATACAATCAAAATAAAAAAATTATAAATAATAAAATTCAAAATAAATTCATTAAATATTTGTATAAATTTATTTAAATAAATTTTAAATTTAATTAATTAATTACGATTATAATAATTGACGATACGTGATGTCAATACACGCATGAAAAAGGTAGGGAAATGTTACCATCCATCTTACTTATTTTGAAAGTGGGTGACTCCCAATAATTTAAAATAAATATTTGCAAGAACTAAATCAATTGATAAGAACCACATCTCATTTCATTGTCAATCAAGATTTCGATTTTAATAAAGTAATAATTTTCGAAATAAAAACCTTTAATGTGAAATCAAAAGAATACACTCTTAAATTTGCTTTGAAAATGAATTAGGCTTAGAAAGAAAAACAAATGATAATCCTGACAAGAAGAGAGGATATTCTTATAAATAAATAGTATTAACTAATAATGGGGACAAATTAGAGATGGTAAGCAAAAGATTGTTCTCAATGACATTATTAGGTTTAAAAAAAAAAAAATCAAAGTACAATATTCTTAATGAATCTTTGGGCTGTAAAGCAAACAACAGACAGCTTGAAAAAAAGCTGTTTGTTTTCTTTCTATATCTTATGTAATGTTCGATGATCGAGAGAAAGTATACATCAAATCCCTTTTGACAACCAAACTAATATATGCCTAAAATCCTAAATGTCCCTTTGTTTTTATCCCCTCTTAGCCTTTACACTGATTTTTATGTTCCTTTTGTCTCTCTTTTCTTCCTTTTTTTTTTTTTCTTTTATTTTTTACAATAACAATGATGACAATAAATTCTACTCAAATCTAGCTACATGCAAATACCAAGTTTGACCAAAAACAATAAAAGAAAAGGGAAAAGATCATAAAATTTTCAAAAATAGTTTTTGCTTTATAAAACAATGGGATAACTATGAACCAGTGGATGAAGGATAATGACCAGGATGAGACCAAGGTGGCACCGGAAAATCTGACCCACTTGCCTGAGTTTGATTAGAGGGCTGCCGCAAAATATCCATTTGTTGATGCTCAGCAAAAAACAGAGGAAAAGAAGCAGAGGAAGATGATGATGAAGAGGAAGAGCCAGAAGCAGAAGAAGCTGCAAATGAAGAAGGAAAAGGTGACAAAGAAGAAGATAGCAATGGCTGTTGAATATTTGCTAATTGAGACGATTGGATCATCTGCTCTAGCAAGCTCGTAGCTTGCTGTCCATGGAACTCAGTAGAACTCTGTAGCAACTGAGAGTACTGCCAACAATCTCTCATCATATCAGCATTTGAGCTCTGAAGGGGCTGGGATTGGTAATACAATGGCATCGGCGCAGAATGAGATGGTGGAGAAAGGGTTGTTAGAGAACTAGAAACTGATGTTTGGGTAGCAGGAAAATTCTGCATCGGTTGAGGAACAAGCCTGACATGTTCCGGGAAATTTAACTTGGCCCTGTTTCCCCTGAATCTCAAAGCAGCTTCATCATAGGCTCTTGCAGCCGCTTCTGCAGTATCAAATGTCCCAAGCCAAACTCTTGCTGCTTTGCGAGGATCACGTATTTCAGCCGCCCATTTTCCCCATGGCCTTTGCCTAACGCCTCTATATCTTCTTCTTCGCTCGCCGGTTTCTTCATAGGATGCTGATGCTGATGCAGCTGCTGTTGCTGTTTCTGTTGATGTGGTTGGAGCTCCACTTGTGGCTGGTAGTGCAACAACGTTTGTAGTTTCTTCAGTAACTGTTCAAAAAGATGGATATATAGATTATTGACAAAGAAAGCTAATCACACTTTGTTAAATATCACTGCTTTGAAGATCAATATGAATTGAGAGGTTGAACTTGAATCCTAAATGAAGGTTGGTAATGCTAAGCTGAAAAACTGATGAAATGATTCAGCTCCGAGTTTGTAAATGTTTCCCCGAGGCTGATTAATGGAAACTTAAAAACCAAGCTAAGGAATATAACTTATGAAATACGTGCAATATTACATAGAAGTTTTACTCTTATTGTTATTATTGTATGGAAGTACTACATAATTCATATTTTATTAAAAAAAAAAAAAGATGGTTGTACAAAACTATTGGTAAAAAGAAGATATAAAGTCATTTCTAGACTATGTAATCTTACGTAAGAAAGTGTAAGCAAAGAAAACAGGAGCGGAATCCCCTAGATTTTCACTGAAGGGGAAGATGGAGAAGAAAAGAAGAGTTGAGAAAAAAAAATGGTATTGATAATGGGAAATATATACCAGAAGTTGCACCAGATGATGAATCGGCATGGCAGCCGATGAAATCAGCAAAAGTTCTTTGAACCCTTGGTGCAGACTCAACCAATTGAGTAGTAGTCTCTTCTTGTCGCCCTCTTTTTTGACCGATCCATAGACCAGAACCAGAACCGGACACAGAAGAAGAAAAAGAAAAAGAAGGCGAGTAAAGAGCAGAAGGAGAAGCGGCTGATGAACCACTGTGTCCAAAACTAGGCGAGACGTTGCCAGCTATGTTAGCACCGTAACCCCAATCAGCAGCCCTTTGCCCGGATGACACAACGTGTGTCAACGCAGACACCATTGCTGACACCTCCGTTGCTTGATTCTGTGGTCCGAAAAACATTTCCGCTTGGTTCCCATGTTGCATCATCGGCTGGTTCAATTCTGGAACTCGAGACAACTGGGAATATTGTATTTCTTGTGCGTAACTATGTTCTTGTTGTTGTTCATCAGTACCGCCATCTCCGCCAGGCGGAAACCTGGCGTACTCACCTGCTCCTCTTTGGTGCGCCACCTTGTTGAGTAAGCATATGAAAAACCAAGATAATCTTTGGATTTTTTTTTCCCTTTTCTTTTTCCGTTTTATTAAAAAATAAAAAATAAAAAACAAGAAGAAATTGTCGAAAGAGTTACCTTGCTAAGACGATTTTGCCGCAAAAATTGAAGGAGATGGCCTTTGTTTTGAAATGAAGGGAAGAGGGTTTTATATGTCGATGGGGAATTCCAAAAGCAGAAGATTTGATCAGGCGCCGCCACTGATATTATTCACTCCTGAAATTTACCACTTTAAATATAATGTCATGTCAGACGATATTAGATAGATATCATTTACAAATATATTTAGTTTTCTAAAACTATTTTATTTATAAAATATTATATTTGTATATAATATAATATAAAATACGAATATTAAAAAATAATAAAAAATTTAATAGATGCTATTAAGTTAATGCATTCATATTTATTTTTTATATTATTTCATATTTTATATTATATTTTAATTATTTTTGATAAAAAATAATTATAGTCTTACGATAATAAAAGAATTATAAATTTTAAGTTTCGAATTTAAAATTATTAGATACTATCTTTTAACGATGATTATATAAATTAATTATATTAAATTTAAAATTTTATCATTAATATTTTTTTAAATTATATTAATATTATGTAATCGTTTTTTATCAAACAGTTTGATTTTTTTTCTTTAATTTGGCAACAGTTTTTTGTTTTTTTAAATTAGAGTTGTGATTGTAAAAGAAAAAAAATACCACATGAAATGTTCACACCAGGAAGTATGACTGATTTGATCGAATTATTATGAGGAAGTACCGGCCAAGAGGTTTGCATTTATGAGAAGAGAGAGGAAACAAAAGAAAGAAAGAAAACAAATGAAAGATAAGGAGTTTATGTTTGAATTGAGTTTGAATATACCGACATAAAAAAGAAATGCAAAAGTTCTAATGTCAAAAAGAAAAAAAAAAGTAAAAGTTCTTGGGGAACCAGCAAATTGAGTTTAGGATTAATTAATGATTAGCCCATAATTAGTGAAATCAAATACATCCAAATCCAAATCGGTTTTAGGTTTTAACGGGGTTTAAGTTAATTAACATGATAGCTTTTGGCTAATTTTATAATTAAATATAGGGAAAGAGCAAATTTACTTCTTTCTCCTTGATTAATTATATTATTTGAATTTTTTATATTAAATATATTTTATATTCGATATTTACCTAAATTTAGATAATTAGCTGAATTCTCGTACTTTTGATTCCAATTGACAGCCAATTCATATATTTAAAACACACAAAGAACCCAATTTGTTTCAAAAGAAGGTACTACTTTTAATAGTTTTACATTGAAATTTTGGTCAGTCTAAAAGGAATTTCCAAGGTTTATTTTTGGGTGCAAAAAGGAATTTCGACGTTTGAGTTAGTCTAAAAAGAAGAAATAAATAAAAAAAATTAAAAACAAGCTAGGAAAAGCATCTAATATAATAAATATATGAAAGACAAACATTTTTGGCAAAAAATAAATAAATATTCAATATGAATTAGGTATATTATTAACATACGTGAACAGTCTTAAAAATTCATTATATGTCGTATAATTATATATTTGATTTAATATATTTACTCATTTCCAAATACTCAGTATGTTTTGGTATTCAATAAATAAGTTATTTAGTACAATTACCCTAAAAGTCCTAATTAAATTTAACTTTTAATTAGATTAATTGGGTAAATTTAAGTTGTTTCATTTTTATTCTACATGTTCTTAATTAATTTGTTTGATTTGAGTATATATATTTAATTAAAAATAGAATTTGTAGTAACTTAATCATTTACATTTAGTTTTTAAAATATTCAATATTCTTATCTTATATATGAATAAATTAAAATTAATTTGGCCAATAATTCAAATAAAATAAAATAGCAGGAAGCTAATTAATATTGGATATTTTAAAAATATTATCAATGTGTGTTTTAATATAATGTTAAATGACAATTATTATTACATTACATAAATTACACTCATTACTTCCATTTTTAGCTCTTAGTCAACTTAAATTTTAAATTTATTATAATAAGAAAAATTTTTCTCATTTATCGCCACATAAATATTTAGATTGCATAAGCAAATTAGCAAGGTAACACATACCCTTTAAATTATATTTTTAAAAAAATAAATAAATAAGTAAAATATGTGACAGTTACTTTTTTTAATTTAACTTGTGTAGTTAAAAAACTTGACTAATATCTTGAACACCATAATTATTAATATAAATGAGAATATTCTACTAAAAAGAATGTACAGATAATTGAGCAACAGTTTTAATTATATTGGGGAGACTTTGATGTTTAGATTTTCTTTTGCAAATTTTGTAAGTGTGTTAATTATGTTTCATTCCTATCCTATTTTTATTTGATTTTTTCTTTTATATTAATAGCTAACTTAATTCTCTGTTAATATATCAATGAAATTCCTAAATAATTTCATATACTTTTAAATTTTTAATTAAATATGAACTTTTGGTACAACTTTTTTTTTCCAATAACGTGTCTTCAACTCTATCGCCATTTATAATAAAATTTAATTAATACAATTTCTTATCATTAGGCTTTTTTGATGCTACAGTGGAATTGAATGCAATAAGATTAGAAATATGGGTGGCTTTAAGAACTAAATTAGTAGTGAAAAATATGTTTGATAAAACTTTTTGAGTAATAAATATTAACATATTGTTTTAGCTTAACATAATTATTGATATATTATTTAGTTGAAATAGCTTATATTTACGACTATAAATTATTTTTTAAATATCAAAATTTTTTTGTTATCATTATTACATATTTATTTATGAACTTTTATAAATAAATATTTACTTACTTGTATTTACCAAATAACTAGAAAAAAATTAATGTCTTTATTTTTATTAATTATTTAAATAATTAATAATAAATATGAAACCTACGGTTTTGTTTTCATACATAAAATTAAATTATAAAAAATTTTAATAAATATATTTTTTATTTTGAATTGACCAATTTAATTATATTTATCATATAAATAGACATAATTACATATATACTAAGGGATTTTTGAAATTTCTGAGGGGGCCATGGCCCTTCAAAACTATATGAGGTGCCACCTCTGGGGATAGTTATTTTCATTGCAGAGCTTAATTTTTCTTTTTTTTTTTTTTAATTAAAGCAACTCTTTATTTCAACATTTTGTATATTTGTGTTTCCCTTTTCACTATAATTATTTAATTTTTTTAAAAAAAATTTACAAAACATTAAACCTCTTACAAGATGTTATTTGAATATATGCATTTTGAACTATCATAATTTTCCATTTATATATATATATGCACACACACACACACAGATAAAATTAATTCGTGCACCCTAAAGAATATTATCTAGTTTTACTATTAATAGTAATATATAAATAACGAAGAATTGCATTAATGATTTTTCATTTGTCCTGAATTTAATTAAAATGTAGGGTTATATATATATATTAATTTCTTTTCTTTTCTTTTATTTTATTTTCTTTTGGTTTTTTTAGGTGTACGGTCAAAACACGTTTCTCTCGATAGCACGCCGTACCATAGTCTGCCGCAAACCCGAGAAGAATCAGAAAATGGA
Source organism: Adansonia digitata (assembly GCA_029448705.1). Classification (NCBI taxonomy): domain Eukaryota; kingdom Viridiplantae; phylum Streptophyta; class Magnoliopsida; order Malvales; family Malvaceae; genus Adansonia; species Adansonia digitata. The sequence goes on along the minus strand of JAQSVH010000010.1, from coordinate 20,649,953 downwards.
ACCGTTCAATTTTAAGGTGCTTCACATTACTAAAGTCAAAAAGAGCTTATTGAATTTCTTTTTAAATGATTTCAACTAATTCTCCGCACAATAACTATTTTATTTTATGCCACACTTCAACAATTCTATTAATTATAAATAACATAAAAGAAACTAATAATAAAATCATGAGATATTTTTTCTTCTAAATATATTATAAAATAAAAAATTTTTAGAAACGAGTTAAGAGAATGATAAAAATAATATCTTTTTTATCTTGTATTTAATAGTACTGAGACGAATGTCATCTTTAGTTTAATAATATCGAGGATAAATATTGTACGCAAAACTTAAAAAAAAACATAATTTTAAAAAATAATAGTTAGTATAATTTTTTGTCTTAAAACTTTTAATAGTAAATTTTGATCTTTTAAAAATAATTATTATTATCTTTAATTTTTTAAAATTTTGTAGTGATAATTAGATAATTAAACTGTCTTTTTTTTTTAATTTAAAATTTGGGATTGGAACTTTATTTTTGAATACAAGAATTATACATTAATTGAATCAAATATTCCAAAGCAGATTATAAAATATTTTAATTTTTTATTTCTTTTGCCTGTGTTTTCATATGCTTAAGAATGAGAAGAGTTACAAACTGCAGTAAAGAATTTGGCTGAAGTACCCTTACTGTTTGAGCTTTTTAGGATAAACTTGTGGGGGACCCAAATAGCCAAATACAAGGGGCATTGAGCGTGAGAAGGGATAAAGACGGGAGATTTCGAGTAATATGAGACCTCACAGTAATTGTCAACTCTGTAAAATCAAAGATTCTCGGAAACTAGTAGTCGGTAAATGAAAGCTTTTCACCTCTAATTTTTCTTTTATTATCATTTTCCAATTAACTGATCATAATAAAAATAATACAGAAAAAAATGTTTTTATGAAATAAAAAAAACAATAATAATATAGAATCTGTTATTAATTTATTATATTTATGATTTTGATTAAAAAAATTAAACCGTAATAAGGCTATTAAGACCTTCCTAAACAAACACCTACTTTTCTTTGAGGGAAATAAAATGATATTTTTTTTGTCTTTTATTTTGAAATTATTTTGCATGTGATTGTGTAATTTTAATCTAAAAGTAATTATTTTGATATATTAGCGATAGAATTTTTTTTTAATTTTATAAATAAAATTATAAAACCATTACATATTTTTATTATATATTTAAAAATATAAAAAATAAATTAATAAAATATGTGATAAGTTTTAAACTTTACTTGAGGATCTTATAATTAATACCTAATTTTAATTGTAATTTTTGTTTATGCTTATAATTTCATAGAAAAAATATGTATTTATTATTATGATTATTATTATTATTATTAATAACATTCAAGTACAATAATCATATCTTGAATAGCCTTAAACATCTCATCATTCTAGAAAAAGGGAATGACAATTCCATGGACATTTCCTTTCAAGAAAAAAACAAATTAAATTTGTCCCAACCTTGGTTGTGGAAATGTTCGTATATATCTTTCGTTTATCATTCCTTGATGGACAATGACAATGTGTGGAAAATTAAAAATAGTAGAATAAGGCAAGGGCAAATATTAAATAATTCGTGTACCAAACTAATTTGGAAAGGCTTGTGCCATGATAATATTACAAATGAAGTAAAATCTAGATGATTGACATGGTCAGGTCACCCAAAGAGTCAAGTTTAAACCTTTCGTATTTCGAACATTCAACATCTACCGTTAATCTTCTTCATGTTTTTCTAAAAGAAAAATTACATATTAAAAGCATTGTTTTTATAAGTGGACTCTTGCATGATTAGTAATCGTTTCAAAATATTAAACCAATAATTTGTATTTAAAATGAAATCAATCTGATCAAGTATAGTTTAAAAATACAATAAATATATATATATAAATCGTGATAAAATTTTAATAATAAATCTATTAAATGTCACCTTTAATTTTATCAAAAATTGGAATTTGATACTAGTTCTAATACTAGAACCACTGTCTGCCTTAACTTCAAGAAATAATAAATACCCATTAAAAATGGTTGGACTTGGCGTTCTTAGTCATCATCCTGGAAGAAGTCATGGCCAGCAGGTAAACGGCAGCAAATCCTTTAAACCATCAGCCATTTGGTTTCCGTACATCATTGTATTTTCTAAAAAGCAGCTTTCCCTCTCTCTTTCTTTTAAAAACAAAATTGAATAAGAAGAAGAAGAAGAAGAATAACAAATTGATTTTCAATACTTATAATTTTTTCTTATTTTATGTTTCACGTTTTACCATTAATAAGCGCAGAGTTTTGAATAATTCCAAGAATTTTAAACTTAATTATCGAAACTATGAATTATGTTATCTTTACCTTATTATGACCACCTAATCTTTTATTTTCACTAATTAATTAACTTTCATGAGGTTCGACTTTTGCTTTCATTAATCTTTACCTCATTATCCACAGAATGACACGTCTACATTTAATCTTATCTGAAAACTACATTATTTGTTTAATTTAATAGGTTTAATTTGAATCAAATCAAATTTGAAATAAAATATTTTAAATTTAAATTGATTTGAATTAATAACTAATTAACAAAAAAATCTATTTAAATTAATTTATAAAATAAATATTTATACAAAATATTTTTGACGAAATATATTTTAAATAATAAAATAAATCATTTAGACTCGATAAACCAAGCTTTAAACAGGCAAAATTTATTATTATTCAAGTTAGAACTATCTAATCTATAAACAAATCTATCTACATCCATCTTGTACTTATTATTATTATTATTACTAAATTAATTGATTTGAAGATTTCTTATCTTTATTTTTGTTAGAAAAAGGATCATATAACCATGCTATTTTTTTTTTGTTCAAATTGAACATGCTAATTTGTTTCACCTTGAAATGCACACGTTTAATTAGTTGATTTTATTATTAATGTTAGATTGCATGAAATCGAGCCATTGTTTATATATATTACATATATATGTATATATAGCTCATCGTCCTCGCTGTCGTTTGATTGTCTGCAGGAAAGGGAATTAAAATAAAATATAATAATGAAAGCATGCAACCACAACCCACGAGTTATTATTTTTAATATTAATTAATAATATTATTTTGATGGATCTATTCACTGTTTTTTATTTTCTTTTAAAAGTTAATTTCCACCAAAAAGAACCCACCACCATATTGGATTTTTGCATTTATTTTATGGATTCAAACTATTCAGCTAAGTGCTTTTGTATACTACGAACTGCATAATTTTTTTTTTTTTGATGATACGAAGAGTTAATTAATTATATTCCCATAAAATATTCCAAAGAATAATTTTAATTAAGTATAAGGGGAAAATGCCAAAGAATATTCCCATAATATATGAATTCTAATTAAGTATGAAAAATAGTTTCAATTCCACTCAAACAATAACTACATGTATTAATTTCCTTATTCAAAGAATTAGGTTGCTACGAAAATAGTCTGAATAAGTTGGTAGGAGACGTTATCTTTTATTTTTGTAATTCATTTGTATATTTTTGCACATCACTTTTAGTTTTGTCTTCTCAGTACCATTTACCACATACATGTATGTATGTATATATATATATATATATGTATATATATCTTTTATAGGAGTAAGATATTGTGAAAAGAATCTCACACTGTTAATAGCCAATTATTAGATTAT
>JAQSVH010000010.1:20610466-20622566 GCA_029448705.1 Adansonia digitata | reverse complement strand
AAAAAATTTATCATATAATCTTAAATTTTCAAAATACTCTTTTAAATTAATATTTTTTTGAAGTAGATTTTTCTTTCAAAGTTTACTTTGAGTATATTTTGAGTGTATGGTTGTTGATTTGGGACATTTAAGATTTTATTCTTTAATTCTCGAGTGTTTATATTTTATTTTATTTAGATTTGATAATTCATATATTTGTATTATGTTCGCGTTATTTTTTATTATAATCATGTTTAAAATATTATATACTTATAAATATTTTGAGATATATATTTATATTATATTTATATTAATTTAAAATATCGTATTTGTATTATATCCAAAATTACTAAGCATAATTTTACTTTGTAATAAACAAAGAAAATTACCATATGCCAATTGTTAGTCTGAAAAATCATATAGAAATAGCAAAGCCTTGATTTTTCCATGGTGGCATACTTGGCTGATGCTTGTTTCCTACCAATATCACTGCTACATCTTATTAGTAAGACAACAACTTTAAGGGAACGTCAACTATTGCTGGCTCTGGAAACTGAGCTTTTCACCCCAATAGTAAATAGCAGAAAATGAACCAACCGCATAAGCCAGCAAATTGGTGCATTTGCTGGCTTTTATAGCTTGCCCATTACAAATTTAGTACAAATTTATTAAAATAGCAAGTCATTTATTTGCTATTCAGAAATTTTTTTTGACTTTTTTTAATGTAAAAATTGAATATATATTTTTTTATAATATTTATGTGAGGGTATAATAACTACTATTTTTTTTAATTATATGTCAAATATCTAGCACTAAGTATACTTAAGAGAAATATATTATATTTGTATGTGATTTTATTAATATCTAATTATTTTATATTTTAAAATTTAATTTCAAGATAATTTGCATCAGTTATTTAAAAGTTATTTTTAATTTATTTTTTGATATATCTTAATACTAATTTACTTAAAATAAGACCAAAAATACCTTATTATTTACTTTTCAATATCATATCTCTTTTAGATATTTTAACTTTCCACAGTAATTTTTCATGGTATTTTTCAAATGCACTTTTTCCAAACTAGCTTTTCTTATCTGCGTCAGCAGTGCTAACTGACCTTAAGACTAAAAGGCTAAACTAACCTTTTAAGTCTAAAAAGCACTAAAAATTCCAATCCGAATTTGGAACAGACAATGCATGGCATTTATGTGAAGTCCCTTGTAAACAAGGGAATATACATTAACTTCTTTTTTTTATCTTCTAGAGATTACAAAGGACTTTATGAAATCAATACTTTCTAATCTAACCCACATAACCCACAGAAGTATAGAAAGAATATTAATGGAAAACCCAACAGAACAAATATTGGATCACAGTTCTATGTATCTACAAACACCTTCCAACATTTTTTTCCTCATTCAGACTCACCTTTTACATCATATGGGAGGGCAACCATGTTGTCGAAAATCGAGGGATGTCGTCTTCGTCTTCATCTTCGACCAAAAACGCAGCCTTTTATTTATTAAACACGAAGCATTGAATTCTACACCTTTTGTGATCATTTTCTTCTTTACTGTATTTTTAGTCACAGTTCAACCCGCACACTTCTAAAACGATGCCTCCTTTCGATATAAACGGGTTGACTCGAGCCCACAGAAGAGAGAAAATTGAGGCTAAAAGTATTGACCAAACCACAATGATGGTGGGAAGCCTGTCCTGTTTCCCCATCAACCCCTTGAGGAAGGGGTAAAGATGAACGATGACCCAGAATGCAAAGAACAGTCTACCAAATAAAGGCCCCCACGAGTCGTATCCGTTAGAGATGGCATCTGAAATCCCAACTATGACTCCGATTATGTTGATGATCAACAACGTCATTGGAGGAACCAATAAAGACGTCCACTTGAACATGTACAGCTCAGAAAATTCTCCATCATCTCCTCCTTTTGAGGTAACAGTGAAGTTCGTGTTAACACCAGCTAAAACCTTAAGCAGGCCCTGGAATAGTGCAAATAGGTGCGATGATACGCCACCAATCACCCAGAACTGCTCGTTTCTCCACCAGTCATGTATTCCGACACCTCCCCACTGCATTTCTAGGATACTAGTCACAGCTATGACTACGAAGAGAGACATGAAAAGGATGCTGGCATAATTACTAATCTGCATACGGAAAAAGTCAGTATCAGCAGAAATTCTGACAAAGCCAGACAAAGTGCAGCATCTGGATTTTAAATTTCTCTAGGTATATCTAGCAGTAAGTTGACATTGTTCACGTACAGTGCATAGGGCAAGACTCACTAGTTTGTTTCCAAACAAAATGGAATAATCACTAGCATGATTTTAGTGTCACAAGTTCTCTAGCTGAAGATTAATGAATATAATTACAGCATCAAAATCATATCTAATGACGCACATGGTTGGTTTTTTCTAATAGATCCCAAAATAATTAGGAAGTATGCATGTTAGAAAGATATGACTCTGAAATTCAGAATTACCTCAGGGACAATAAACTTTCCAGTAAGGAGACAGATAGCTGGCAGCGTACAATAAACGAGCAGTGGAATTGATGTAAAAGGGTACACAACTGAAGCTATATAAGAAAAGCGCTCCAACGATTTCAATCCACAACCATATCCATACCATATCGGACAATGCCTGCTCAAGAAAATTTCAACAGATCCCAGAGCCCAACGCAGAACCTGATGCAGACGATCCGAGAGGTTAATAGGAGCTGAACCTTTAAATGCAGGCCTTTTTGGAATGCAGTACACTGATCGCCAGCCATGGCAGTGCATCTTGAAGCCTGTTAATATATCCTCCGTAACAGACCCATATATCCACCCTACCTGGTCGAAGATCGGAATTGATGAGCATCACTAGAGAAATGAAATAATTTAAAGGGGAAAAAAAAAACTTCAAGAGACAAATTAATTTATTAAGTTCGGACCACTTTCTACGTACTTCTTTCCCCCAATCTGTTTTGTCTTCATAACCACAGCTGATAACATGGATGGCTTCTTTCAAGAGTGATGCAGTAGTTGCTCCCTTTGGAACTCCTCCATCCTCCATGAGTGTTGAAGCAATGAAAACAGGTGATTGACCAAATTTCTTCTCAAATTTGATTTGCGGCATAAGGAATGACTTTTCATTGTCTATACCTGCAAGTACGAAATCATGGCACTATAAGTAATAAGGCTCTAACATATATAATCTAATTTTAACAAAAGCCAAGAAAGAACGTATCCAAACGACAAAATAGGGGATCGATTCTAGGTCTGCGATAATACATTTGAAAATATCAAGACCAAACTTAGATGGGGACAAAAAGCCTGCGAAGGAGGCCATTCCGAGATAATTTATGGTCACAACCTAACAAAGGGATTATGCCTTGAGGAAAATTCTGTAAGGGTAAGAAATTTGCCAATGCATACTGGAAGCCAATGGAAAAACAATCTTTACCTTCAATTCCTTCCTCAATATTCTCAAGTGCATATATGTCCTTTGAAACCTCGTTTGTCTTCTTATTATTGGATTTTGCTTTCCTATTCTTCCTTTTAGATCGGCAACAGCAGCAGTAGCAGCACCATTTTGGCCAACAATTGCATGTCCTTCTTGGAGGCTTTTTCTTGACAGGGGCGTCATACCCATAGAGTGCCTGCCTCCTGAAGACGCATCCAGTTCCAACATAAATAGGCCCTTGAATCCCGTCCAGTCCTTTCATGTTGATCTGTTTTCAGAAAAATTAACAAGATATCATCTTCTGCTTTTAGGAAGAAACATGTGTCAGTGACATTAAAGTTTGCAAAAATCTATACATACATCAAAAAACACAACGTTTCGATTTGAGTATCTATCATGTCGGTCAATGCCATCAAATCTTTGAGGAAATTGGACATAGCAGATTTTCTTTCCTGAAATAGGGTCCATCATGAAGCACATAGCTTCACGAAGAGCCTTGCTGTTGTTTATATAGTGATCACAATCAACATTCAGCAGGAAAGGAGCGTTGGAGATGATAGCAGAAACGCGCACCTTCATAAAATGAGCCAAAAATTATTAACAATGAGATAAATCAGACAGCAGACAGATCAGAGATACTACAAGCTGAGATTGTGTAGTGTGTGCGTGCTTAAGATAGAGTACCAAAGAATTCATGGCCCCAGCTTTTTTGTGGTGATCAAACCCTGGTCTCTTTTCACGAGAAACATAAATTAGACGAGGTAATTCATTCCCTTCAATATCACGAACACCATCATGACCAAGGAATACCTATAGCAAAGAATAAACAATTTTTTACCTTGTTAATGCATACTGGAAATGTTTGGGAGCTGAATGGCATCTGAACCAAATCTCAAACTGCATTCAAAGAAAACACCTCACCTGAATCATTCCAGGATGATCCCTGACATTGTTTCCTGGCCATGGAGTCCCATCCTGCATTGTCCAACCCTCTTCTGGAACCTTTTGTGCCATGGCAACCAAGCCATTTATTCGAACTTTGAACTCTTCATATTCCCTCTGTATCAACAAATTAGAAACACCAGATATGAAACATCATTCTTGGAACTAAAGGAAAACACTTCTTCATGTAAAAAAATGCCATGCATAAAAAATAATGAAATATCAGTTAAATGAATTCGTGTTTTCTTTTCCCAAATGCAAATAGACAACCTCTCTGCGTGCTAAAATTTTATGCTTCAGTAATGCAATCTCTCGGTCTAGTGTAGGTAGGCTAGTCAAATGGCAGACACTTGCCACAGCCAACATACTAAAATTAGGAGAAAAGTTGCAAACCTTCATCGCGCGGCGTTCCCTAATGAATGTTGGATCTACTTTATCTCTCAGATAGTCAACTTTCTGAGCAAAATACCATTCTGGAGCTCGCGGTTCAATGTTGAACTTCTTACAAAATGGTACCCACTTTCTTGCAAATTCAGAAGTCTCAGACAGAGCCTCAAAAGTAAGCATGGCAGCACCGTCATCAGAGACATAACAGGCTACTTTGTCAACTGGATAATCCACAGAGAGGATAGACAGAACTGTATTTGCAGTGATAAGAGGCGGCTCTTTCATGGGATCAACCGTACTCACAAATATGTCTACTGAAGCTAGCTCAGATGGCTTCCCTTCTTTCTCATACCTAAAAGAAAAGGAAAAAAGCAAAACTAATAATATAAATATAAAAATTATAACTAAAACTGAAATCTCTCTCTGACATGCACACAATTTTAATGTCAGAACAGAAGGATGCAGGGAGAGGAATGGAGATGCAAAGAGAAAAAGAATGGGGCAGGAAAAAGAGAAAGGAAGATGAAATCACCTCAATGACAAACGATCGAGGTATGTTTCTCGTTCAATTGGGTACCATTTCGGGAATTGATCCAATATCCATGATACAGCAAACCATATTTCACAGATGACTGAAATAAGCCACAGAACATAAGCATCATTCACGGGATGCAGAATTCTATAGTGAAAAAACAACCCCAGGATCGCCAGCCTGAGTAGGATAATTATTCTGTACGGATTTATCTTGCTAGAGGGGATTGGTAGTTTCCTTGAAAGTGGCTGCCTGCCTTCATCCATCCTATAAAAACACATAAATTTTACATTTTTAGTCGTGAATGTGAAATTTTACAACTACTTTAAAATTGTCCTATAGTGTATTTAGAAATTGAAGTTAATACTAATTACTACCATGTTTGATATGGAGACCTGAGATACAGTATGAATAACTTTTTCAACATATAAAATGGCACATTCATTTGCTCACAACATGAAAGTAACATATAACTTTATACAATGAGGATTGCAAACTCTAGAGCCGACAAAAATTAAATAATGCAATCATATAAAAGATTGATATTTCCCATTAGAGAAGAAAACGAGAAAAATTATTCACTGTAGAGAAAAACAACAACTATGCTTATATAATTAACCATCAATATCCTTAATGATTAGCAACTTCTGCTTTAGCTGAAGCAGCCAGGTCTTCTGAATCAATTGACAATTTCTATATCCTTATAATCCAAAAAAGGAAGAGGAATCTACTAATTAAACAATTGCAGGAACAAGCTTCTATGATTTGAACATGTTCAGAGAAGCAAAACAAATTTCAGAGGGTAAAGGCACCTACATTGGCAAATCAGAATCTTCAAACTCATCTCCATTATTTCCTTCATGCTTAATCACCTGGAGTTTCTCATTCTGTTTTTTCTTCCAATCCTCCATTCTTTCCTTCCATGCAACAGTTCCATACCCGTACACCGCCAAGTCTTTCTTAGGATCCATTGGCCTGGGTGGCACTGGGATATCAACAACAGAAACTATGTTAAGTGCTATAAAATAGACTGCATGGGAATGTAAATAAGCGCCGTTCACAGAATTACAACAAAAAATCTGATATTAACAAACAAGTTCAGAAGTATTTCAATTAATCATTTGAAATTAAATTACAAGTTCTTATACATTTCTATCAATCATATGAAATAACTTACAAGTCATGGAAGGATCAGGAATTGGCATTGGATGGACACGTTTTCCACGGCTCATAAAGGGAGGAATAATAAGTGCATGCTTATCAGAGGAAATACCAACATCCTTCATTAATGATCAATTAGATATGTCAGCCACCAAAGTAATAGCAAACTCAAATGAACAAAATTTTGACTGTAAAACCAACTCACCTCTTGACCATATGTCAGGAGAGGGACCTCCGTAGCAAGAGATGCAGCATCCAGCTCTGCTGGGGTGCTTATCCCTGAAATGTGAGGCTGGGAACCATGATTAATATTGAGTCGAGCAGAGAGCATGGCCGCAGCAATATGGTGAGGATCTCTGCTATCATGGCTTGCGATATCAAACTCATTCTCTAAATCATCAGCACCGTCCTCTTCCTCATCCCCTTCTACTCGGGGGCAACCTGGAATCAGTCACATGTTTAGCTAAATTGTCTAAAAGACTTAAACTATTATAAAGTTGCTCTGTAATGGGTTTTTACTAAAAATCAACTTATCAAGTCTCACCTTTAATGCGCTTGTATCTGGTTTTACATTGAGGGCATACTTGATTGCCCTCCCTTCTTTCATATTCATAGCAAGGCCTGCATACTGGGAATGCACACTCATTGCAGGCAACAAATGGCTCCCCATCAACAGAAATCTCTATCTCATCCCCACAGATCTGGCAAATCTGCCCACTTAGTTCTTTAACTGATGTCACCTGTAAGTCATGGTTAATTAGTTACACAACTAACAATGTCAACCACCAGCAGATAATGAAAGACAAAAGACCTTAGGCTACCCAAAATCCCAACCGATAAGCTTTATTTTATAGATTAAATAACAAAATTTATGCAAATTCAGAGTTGCTAATTGCTTGAATTGGAGGCATCTACCGGCTTTGAGATCTACAAAATATAAAATAAATTACTAAATTTCCTGGAATGTGATTACTCTATCAAGCTGAAGAAAACAGCCCAAGGAAGCATGGATAAAAATTTTTGCTGCTCCACCAACCAGAACTAAGAAAATAAGTCTCACCAAACTGCCGGGGATCCAAAAAAGCCACGGACACTGAGAGAAGCTCTCAAAATAACACAATTACCAGCTCTTACTCTCCAAATTCGTTCGCAAATTATTGGTGTAGAAAAAGCTTAAAAAATAAAGCAACAAACTTTGAAGGTACTTACTCTTGCAACCTCATCAGCATTGATGAGAACAAACTCATTCCTGTTGTGAGAACCAGCAACGAGTCTTCCTTTGGTTTCCATCTATCTCGCAACCCCCCCCCCCCCAACAACAAACAGAGCTCAAAAGCTTCAAAAGCAAGAGAAACCCACTGCAATGGAGTTATCTCTCTGTCTTCTTCATCACTCGAAACTCATGAAGACCCAAGTTTTACTCCTCTTTCTCTCCCTTTCTATTTCTCTCGGGCAGTCAGGTACACAATAGAAGGAAGACGAACCCCCACATTATGCTTAGAACAAAAACAAAGCTTTAGAGAAGGAGAGAGAACCAAATATAGAAATACAGCTAGAAGTAACATATGATCTCAATTATTATAGTATTAAAGAAAAAAAAAAGAAATGGTTTTTTGTTGTTGTGTGACTGTTTTTGTTTATTGATTGATTCTTCCCTTGAGAGAGAAAGAATGAAAACCCAATTTCGCCAACAAATGGGCCTCTCCGTTAGAAATTATACAAAAGTGAAAAGCTTTGGGTGGTATTGATCTGATCAAATTCAAAAGCTCCTTATTGAAAATTCAACGCTTAACATAGGACGAGATAGCTTACAGTTCATTTTCTTTTTACATGCACAAAAGCTTTAGGCTTTTGCTTTAGTTCCCATCTGTACACTTACTCAACTGTAAAAATCTCTCTTACAAATTACAATTTTATAATTTCATTAATAATTGTACAAAAACTAAGGTACTGAGAAATTAAAAATGGGGTTCTTAGTGGGATCCATAATATTTTGGGTGCTGGTGGAGTCGGTGGGGCCAAGGTGTTGTTGCCCCACCGTGCCACGATGACGATGGTGCCTGAAGGTGATAAAGGGCATTTCGTAATTTAATAATTTTTTGGTTTTTTTGGCCTTTTTGATGAAAAAATTTTTGGATTGTCAAAATCAATGATGTTTTTACTTCTTTATTAAGATACAAAAAAGGAGAGAGAGTTAAAAATGCAGAAAAGAGGAGAAAGTTAACTTAGATGGCATAACGGGAAGTGTCAGTCAATCACATTGATCTAAGGAAATTGTCGCAAAATTTGCTAGTTCCGTAAAATTTTGAGCATTACATGCAATTACGTTATAAAAATAATATAAAAATAAAAATAATTAAATTAAAAAAAAAAAAAAACATAGGTAATCCGATGATGTAACTTTTGGTTGTTATAATTGGTGTAGCTATGTTACGTTACGTTATTACCAAACTTTAAACACTAAACAAAATTATCAACTTTTAGTTTCATAATAATAAGTTAGGTTTAGGTTACTAGTCTTAGCTTGTTAGTGGAGAAGAAATATGAAAGGAAAAAAGGAAGGTATTGGACATTAGGGAAGTGATGTAATGGTAAATTATACGTACTTATTTCACAATAAAATTTATATGGTACGTATGCAAACATATTATAAATTTGAGAAGATTTAAAACACGTAATACTTTTAAGTAAGTAAGAATCGAGATTAAAGATAGATTAGATTTTTTTAAAAATATATATAATAAGTTGTTTATTCAATAAGGTGATTTAAATATCCTACATAATTTCAATATTATAGAAGGGTAAGTTATGTATATGACGTGATACATGGGTTAATTGACAATCAAGACACTTTCATTTGGAAAAATGAAACCCTAGATTTAACATATTAAAGACCCATATTTCTATATATGACTAAAACCCAAAGAAAATTTAAAAAAATGAAATGATCGATTTCTAACTAATCTCTATATTAATTAATTAATTAATTATAATTAGAAAAAAAACAATTAGGTCATGTTTTTTTCCTATTTTAATCAACAAGCCTGCTATTATTTAAGTCATTCACCTAACTTTTGTTTCACATAAAATTTTCATCTTATATTCCTCAAACAAAAAGAATATATATATATATATATATATATTCTGTTACACAATAAAACCATAGGAAGCTACCTAATGCCTTTCTCCTATTCACAATAGCAGGCTGTTATTCTGTTTATTCTTTCATTCTATCCATGGCAGGGTTAAGATTAACTCGATTAGAGACTAAATCAATATGATATTTTAATTTTTTATTTACTTAGTTTAATTGATTGGATTGAATGATTGATTTAAATAAGATTTTTAAATCATTTTAAAATAATTTTAATATTAAATAATAATATAATAAATAATTAACAAAAATATACATATAATTTGGTGATATGCTCTTTAGTATGACTTTAAAAAATTATAGATGCAAATTATATCATTTTTATAAAAATATTATTGAAAGAAAATAATTCAAAATGATTTATATTAATTTTTTATTGATTAAATTAAATTTAAATAATTTTTTATTTTTTTATCAAATCAAATAAACTTTATATTTTCAATTGAATGGATCTAACTTGATGATTTTTCCTTTTTATTTTTCATCTTTGATAAATGCTAAGTCATGTGTTTAGTAAATATTCTTCATAGAATAAGGCCAAAAGCATATTCCTTTTCTGGATTCTGCGAGTGTCGGCAGAGCTTGGTTAACATTTTCTGCTAGTTTGCTACATATTTTCATCAGAAAAAGTAACTAGTCAAGTCATTGGCTTTTTTTTTTTTTTTTTATCTTCTTCAAATTAAAAATACAGATTTATTTATAATAAATTTGATTAGACCTTGGGTTATCCATTCCATTTTTTTTTTTCAAGAAGCTAGGTTTAGGTATCAATTTGATGGAACATTGCCCACTAACTTCTATATTTATTGATAAATAATTGAAGTAGATCTATTAATTGCACATCCAGTGAAGATCAAATCCAGTTGAGAACTTACTTTTTTCCATAAAAATAAGTGGTAAAAATCAAAGTTTAAAATAATTAGTTCTTTTAAAGATAATTAAATAAATTAATTAAATTAAGTATTGAATTTATAAGTTTTTTTAAAACATAATCTTAATGGCAATTACAATATTAATTTGTAATTAATTATAAACGATTATTAATATTGAAAACTCTGATTTGTTAGGAAAATTTGTTAAGAATATGATTCATTGCCAGTTCACTTGACTGAGTTATAAGAACATTTTTAGTATTTATTTCTGGTCCAATTATTGGGTTAAAGGTTAGGTACTAAAGAGTTAATTTTCTTCATTGAATTTTGTCTTTCTCCACCCTGTCTTGCATTTCCTCTAACAACAATAAGAACAAAAAAGATAAGATTTAGATTTTTTTTTTGGTATTAATTAATTAATCTATGGTTGATCCATTGTTATCATAATAATAATAATAATAATAATAATATTTCTTTATCATCAGCTTGTATATAATGTTGATATTCCAACAGATCAGAAAATTGAGAAAAAAAAAATCAAATGGCTCCAAATCTTGCTCTTCTTAGTAATATTATTATTTGTTTTGGAAAATCTCAACACTCCCCCTCTCTCTCTCTCTCTCTCTCCATAATAATTTCTTGTTGAAAAATTGAATGTTTTATATAGTTTCTTTTTGTTTGCATTTAATTATGATTTGTTTTCAGATGACAGTGATGGACCATCTGATGCTTAGCTAACCTAATGCCAATTGATTTTTAAAAGTGGAAAATTATTTATTTGTTTATTTTCTTTCTTATATATCTAAATAATTAAAATCCCATTGTCCCAAAACAAAGTGTACCCCCAGAAAAACAATAATAATAACCCTACATATTGCATCAACTTTTTAAAGAAAAGGAGAGTAGGGAGAACATTCCCAAGGTTATATTATAAGTGGCTATGTTCAAAGATTGGGTGGACAGGCTTTGATCATATTGTATTGAGTTTAATTTTTTTTTTAATTTGAGTGGTTCTTTTTGAATTATTATTTATTAATAAATTTTATATTTAAATTTAATTATAAAAATATATAAATTAATATTAATATAAAAATATTTTTATTATTTGTAAATAATGATACAAGTTTTAAAATTAATTCATGTCAAACTTGAAAAAGATATAAAAAATTAAATTATAATTTGATCCAATTTAACTTTTTATATATTATAATCATATTTATAATTTTATAATTTTTATTTAATTTTTATATAAATTTTAATACATATTATATAATATTTTAATTATTTTTTTAATAAATAACACATCTAACGTTAATGAAAACAACCTTATACTTTACCAGCCTTGCTGCCGAATGCCGATTGACAGAACGGTCAGTTTCTTTTTTCTATAATTAGAGTTGTCATTTTCTTGAAATATATTTTGAAATGTAGTACGTAGCTTCAGAATTGTTTGTCAGATACGCACCGACGATTTCTCGACTCAATTAAGTCTAAGAATTAAATCATGTGTCGGAAAAAAGAAACCCTACCCCCCGTAATTATTTTTTGTTTCCATCGAATGGCTGCCCAACATTGACGTACAGTTTGAAAGATTCAGTTCCAGTCCCTGT
>JAQSVH010000010.1:20587990-20597990 GCA_029448705.1 Adansonia digitata | reverse complement strand
TCTTATAGCGTTCGAAAGCTTCGCAACACTGAGCTGTGATATTGGTATCGGTGCAGGTCCGAGCCCTCTTTGATGTACTCTATCACCCCAAAAGAACTGATCTCCAAAGAACGGCACTATGGTTGTTGGACACTAAAATTTGAAATTTGGCATTAAAACAAGATGAAGATTACAAATACATAAAATCCCATTAGATGGTTAATATAGCTTTGCAACAAAATATCTTAAGAACTAGAAACAGTTACAACTGAAAAAAAAAAAAAATTAGACTTCTGAAGTCTAACTCGGCCCAGGACAATATTTAATAAAAAATTTCTGTTTTTATTTAATTTTAATTCTACAATATATTTAGAATATCAATATGTTTAATATATATTTTTTCAAAAAAAAATTGTCCATTTGCCAGATGGCAGGCCTTGGGCAAGGATTTCAAAGAACAATTGGGCCTAGCCTAGCCCACCCCATGGACACCTCTAGTAGAAATGCAATAAAAATGTCTACACAAGCAAAGTAAAAAGGGAAAATTACCCCAGCTTTAAGTCCGGTGGCTGTGGTTCCAGCGCCACCGTGATGCACCTGCGTATTTGTGGAAATATTGCTTCCAGGTAAGCATTTTAAGGGAAAAACCATATAATAATAATAATAATAAAAGACTACGAGATCTTCATCATTTGACACACTTGCCACGTTAAGGTGGTGCTATCACAGATATCTGGTAGTTTTTTTATTTCAATTCCCACGGAATCGCATTGCAGTTGTTATATCTAAAGCACATCAAAGAATCCCCTCAAGTAAGCAAACATAGAATAGAACTAATTACTTACCACAGCTGAACATTGAGGAAACAACCAATCATGAGGGCAGTCTTCCAGGAGGAAAACATTCCCAGGAACTTCTGTAACTGCAGGACAAATAAAATATTAGAAAAATGTGCTAGTCATTCTAAATACTAGCGCATGTCCTATATAATCCATGTTACTTCGACTCGGGTAGTGAGTGTTGGATATTGGTATGTGTCTGACACAGCTATGTTCAATTTTTCCAAGTTTTTCCACATATTTAGAGAGCCGTTGGTGAGTCATATCATCATACCCATGGTCGGGTATGTGTCATACAAGGGTACTTCTTGGAGCAACATAGCCTATAGTGGATAGGCTTTATATACTTAACAGGGTGAAACTTCCATAATATGAAGTTATCAATTAAACTTCCACAGATTAGCACTTACAAGTTGTAAGAGCATATCATTCAATTGTCAACACGTTTACTTCATTAACAGTTAAATTTGGTTAAAAACATTTTGAACAACCAAATACACATATTAAAATCAGAATGTCTACATACAAAGCCACAAGCAGATCCGAAAACAGTCCTTAAGTTCCTATTCCTTGATTCAAGGTACCACTCAAACTTACAAAAAAAAAAAAAAAAAAAGGAAGGAAAACAACACAAGTGAATGACAAAATTCAACTGGTCTTACATTAACAGAGTAAACAAGAAGATCAAATCGAAAACCATGACGTACAACAAAAAATGTGAAACCATGGCAAAAAAGAAAACCTTCTGTGACCCATAATGAACTCTCAAGAGATTAACAGAACAATATGCAAAAAGTTACTTACAGTGCCCTAGGTCTCCCCAACCTCGGTCAATTATTCCTCTTTGTCCTGTATCTTTTAATGCCTCCAAAATAATATCTGTTGTTTTCTTGGAATCTTCAAGAGGCTTAACAGGTAATAAAAGAATGTTCATAAAAAGCACGAAAGCATGTGTATCAGTAAAAAGAATCAATATACAAAAGAATCCTCATTAACCTCCACCTCAAGAAAACGATTTTGTCATGTTTTCAATGTATGGACATGAGAAATTCAGGATTGCTATCAACAAAGTGAGCTTAATATCATATGCAAGTTGGAAACTGAATCAATCCTACATGGTTGATACCTAGTTCATCAATCCTTAAGATTCGCATCCAAGATATTATATCCAATCCCCATAATAGTAAATCAAAGTCCAATGAAAAGAACATAAAGCCCATCTGGGCTTCTTCCATTTAAAATATTAGGCAGGTTGGGGGAGCATATGCAAGCACATGCTTTAGAGATAAAATGCTTTGATAACCTTGTAAAGTTTCAATTAGTTGATCTTAGATCATCCCTTTTCATATCATTTAGAAAGAACCTCGGGAAACATGACATAGATCTCATAACTGTTTTTAAAGGAAAAGACAAGATAGATCATAAAATAAAGTTACTTCACACCTCCATTCAAAGAGATATTCATACCATGCTTCCAAATCCAATATAGATGGGTTGTGGTCCATTCTGAATCCACTGCACAAACTCTTGCTGAGGCTCATACTTTGACCCCAAGTTCAAAAAACAGTAGCCAACAACATCAACCAAGGGACCCCAATCTGCAAATTATTTCATAACGAATTAAGCCACAGGGCACTTAAACAATATCAGAATGACTGACATTCTGACGACAGAAAGAAGTGTATAGGTATAGAATAAACATAAGAAAGATAAATTTTATGATTTCCACCATACCAAATAAAGGAAACCGTGTCAAAAAAATATCTTGCGTAAAAGAAAGTTAAAGTTACACAAAAGGAAGGAAGAAATTATTTTCAATGACTAATAATAGAAAGAAGAATGATGAGTACAGCACGGCACAGAGATAAGACGAAAAAAAGGGTCAACACTTTGCATAATCACAGATACAAGATGCCACATAACCATATCTTGTGTGGAAGAATATTTAAGTTTAATAAAACGAACAAGAAAGAAGAAATTCCTAAATATCTTTTTTTGATTCAAGGATTTCTTATCCATGGAAATTATCATCATTTAAGAAAAAAAATTTCATTTAAAAAGCACAACATGTAACATCACAACCTTTTGGCTTTGGCACAAGATGAGAACTCCACATGTAGCCAGTTGGCAAATGAGATATTGATCCATTATATGTACTGAAGTATGCGATAGGAGCAAGCTTTAACTTCTTTTTTCTGAAGTCATTAATATAACCCCTTATGCCCCACCATATCAGTAAGTCCACAACTATATAGGAAAGCTGAATCAAACAACAACAAGGTGGAACGGACAGGTTTGTCATTGAAAGTTGTTCAATAGTTCATTCATAGAAGAAAAAGGAAAAGAAAAGTAACCCCAAAACCAACAACTTACCCAGTATCCAGCGCTTTGAGGTACACGTGCCAATGGATG
Source organism: Adansonia digitata (assembly GCA_029448705.1). Taxonomy (NCBI): domain Eukaryota; kingdom Viridiplantae; phylum Streptophyta; class Magnoliopsida; order Malvales; family Malvaceae; genus Adansonia; species Adansonia digitata. The sequence continues at coordinate 20,594,760 of JAQSVH010000010.1, read as the reverse complement.
AGGAAATTCATTTGTTGGCCTGCCTATGCAAGACAGAAGTGAGTAGATATAACTTAACAGATTTTACAGCTTTTGAATCATCAATTATATAAGCAAGAACCCTACCCCTTCGTTAAAAATGATAGAATTCAATTATATTATATTAATTATTTTATATTTAGAGAAAGGAAATTGGAAGACAAATCCAAAAGGGAAACCCAACTCACGTCCAAGGCATGGTGAAGAATATGTGAAGGGGAACACCGAGAGCCTCTGCAACATGAGCATGTCCTGCATCGAGAAGCACATACATATTACGCATAAAAATATCTTAAGGATGAGATTTTGCACCTTACAAAAAAAGGTGAGAAAGAATTTTGAATACAATTATTAATATCGTAAGGTATTGAAAGAAAATACCATATGGACTCACCATAAGACGGCGGGTTTGCAATGATTGCTTGTGCTACGAACGGCATGCCTGTTTCTATATCTGGCTCTGTGCATGCAGGAAGAAGAGATTCAATAATGGACTTCAGTTGCTTTCTCTGTATCGATATCTCTCCAGGTCCAGACGGGATGAAACCTTTATTTCTGGCCATATCTACAATAAAAGAGTCACTCAAATGTATTAATATTATATGAACAAATTAAAACATGGTAGATAAAAGATGAAAATGAATTGCTAAAGAAAAGAAAGAGAAAAACTATATAATCACAGCAACATCATAAAATGAAACATGTTCAGAAATGTTATAATCAAGCCAAGCATTCAGTATCAATAAGTGTTTCAAGAAATTAGATTTTCATATGAGCCCAAGGTAGACAACAAGCTTGTACTCACTTCGAATGAATATCTAGAAAACAATGGCTTTGTTCTTGAATGATTGTTTTGGATTGAGGGGAGGGGATAGAAAGGGAACCAAAGGGAAGGGAAGCACTAAGCTTTCTCTTGTTGAAAAACATTTTAGTAGAAAAGGTAAGGATTTGGATAAGCACATGTATCCCTCCAAAAGCCTCCAAATCTGCTTTTTCCTTTTCTAAACCCTTCAAAACAGAGGGATTTGAAGGGGCATGAAAGGTTTTTTTTTTTTTTTTAACTGTACAGATAAAATTACCCTCATTTTGACATTTCATCTTGATAAGTAACATATATAATTGCAAAAGAAGACAGTAAGTTAACGTTTCCTTTCATTTCTACTCCTTAGCCAAACATGGCTGATAAAATACCCCTTCCTTTCCTTTTCCTCTTCTTTTAAGCAATCCAAACAAGGGGATACTTAGCCCTCCTTCCCTTCCTCTTATAGTTCCCAAACATGGTCTTTTATCAATTAAATTAAAGTTAAGCAAGCAAACAAGATGCAGTGCTTCGGGCAAATGTTCCACATTAATTTGATAATCACCCGCGTGGTGAGATTTATGTTTAAAATGCTATTAACAACATAGATACCAACATAAATATGATAACTTGCAACAGTTTCCACATCAGGGACTTCTTACATCCAGCCAAAACCCGAGGATCACCACCCAGTGGATAAAAGTCAATGTCAGCCGACTTTACAAAGCTGCGGAAGTTAGCATGAGTTGCCAACCTAACATGATGACCAAACTCCTAAAAAAGAAAGTAAACAAACAGTAAATTAAAAATAAATAAATAAAATGAATGAATTCTATGACAAGTATGGCTGAAATTAAGGACATTTATTCTAATCAGGTGTCCTTGCATGAAATCATGACATGCATCAACTGTCTGGTTTTGCATGTAGGTGTCATTAGCCCAGAAGAACATCAGATTCTATAAGCATGGTTCAAGTTTATGCTCTATGACTCACTTGCGCATTCTGCATATTTAGTTGTGAAGAAGGAAGTTAATTCTTTCTAAATAATAGCATAGAATCAATTTCAAAAAACTATGAATACCGATAAAGAGGAATGCCATAATAAATCAGTGCAAGAAGGTGAATCAACAAATAAAGTTAAACATACTTGAAGTCTCTTTGCAATAGCCAGAAAAGGTTGTACATCTCCTCTTGTTCCAACCACAAGGATGGCAATATTCAACCTCGGGATAGATTTATTAGTTTCATAGAAAGAAGAATCATCGAGATCAAAGGATGCCCCTCCAATAGAGGAAAGTTCTAACAATTCTGAAGCTACAGGTGAATCTTTAGCTAGATCAACTTCTACTGTCCCATCATTTTGGATCTTGACAAGGTTAAAAATCATTTTTTTCTGCAGAATGAACACCAAGAAAGGGAGGGAACTGTGAACAACATAAAAGAAAAACTGTCAAAAGTCAAAAAAGAACATAAAGGGCAAGGCGAAAAGGACAAACCCATCGTGTAAGTCTCTCAATCACCTGAAAGAAGGATCACTTCATCAACAACCAAATTGCAAAGAGTAATAAAATAATCTATAGTTTTAAGATTTCTTGACAAAAAATTCCTCAGCTGTAATTAGACTAGCTGCTGGCTTCTGACCAGATAGCAGAAGCAGTATAATTGTCAATCAGGAGACGGCATCTAACATGCATTTACATAAGAATCCCAGGTATGCATGTTTCCAATTGTTTTGGAATGATGCCAATCCATTTATATGAGTAGGAAAGAAATATAAACTACAGTCAGATAAAGATGACTGTTATCTACCTTTTCACGCTCTGAGAGTCTATCTATTTTTAGATCATGCCTTGCGGTTTTCTTCTCCGTCATTGACCTAGAGAATGTAATCTCATTGTCATCAATTAAAAGGTTTCTGTGAGCACCAACTGGTGCAGTGATACAATGATCCAAGCCTTCAAGAGAAAATAATTTGGCATCAGATCATTAAACTTTACAATGGCCGGCAACTTCTTGGCCTAGTGGCTACGAGAGTGTTACGCATGTAAGCCTGGCTTCGAGTCCAAGCATCCTACCCATCCCCAAAATCAACAAGTGCCAAAAAATATTAAACTTTACGAGGCGAAAAAAGAAAGGGAACTTCAGTCTTTCAGATGAGCTAGCCTAAAATTACATAGAATCACACTCACAGTAACTTGTTTTTATACAACATGTATGTAGAAAATTTATTGAGGTTTAACTAAAGTTCATTTTATTGTTTATTTTCCCACCAAAATAGGGGTCTTGCATTATATTATAGATATTCCACAACAAAAGGAAATAGTTGCTCAAAATGCATAGTGATATTTTTTTCCTTTCCTTGCCACATATTCATCCAGTCTGAAACGTAAATAAACATCTTCGTTTTGCTTTCCATGCTTGTTAATTACGATACTCAGCTAATATAGTTTATTTTCATAGATAACACAACAATGTTAAGTAGGAGGCAGAAAGGTTCCACCCTTTACTTGTTACCTACATCGCCGAATCAGATATAATAAAATGTGAGTCCCATGGAGAAATTAGAAAAATGTAACTATGACACCTTGGAACTATGAAGTTTTTTCTTGAAGTTTACAATCAATAATAAACCCCAACTTTCCTAGCAGAATTGACAAGATACAACTTACATCAATGAGGAAAAGAAATCAGGAGACAACGAATACTAACCTCTTCGGGTAGTAGATGAGACACTCGATTCTTTCGTCTGGGGAACCTCTAGAACTGATGACTTCTGCTCTGAACTTGACTTCCGATCCTCTTCACCGTCATGAGAACTCGAAAAGGATTGCTCATCAGAAGACTTATATTCCAAACTCACTGATTCATCTACTTCATCTGTCTGTTCAAAGTCCTTAAGCACTCCCTTACTTCTGCTATTGCTAATATTTTCCTCTTGTATATCTTTCATTGGATTATCAGCCGCATTGCTCCCCATTTTATCCAATTCAAAGCTTCAAGTCCTAAACCCCAACCAAACCTCTAAATTTCGGTTCTCAATATCAAAATACAATAATTCAGTAAACTAATGCCCCAAGTGTGAAAGAACCAAATTCACAACTAAAACCGCACCATGCCTACGACTTCAAAGATTTCAAATTTAGCTAAGTGACTAAAAACCTAATAAATTAGGAAATCTAAGTTGACTGAAAACTCTAAATCTCTGCAAACAACAGTTCCCACATATCCAAACCCTCAAAATTTCCAAAACTTCAATCTGTAAAAGGAAAATAACAAAAATAGTAAAAACCAAAATTTGAAAAAACCCAGAACCAGAAAATCTTCAAGAAACATCTCATTAGATCCAGATCCTTGAAAAGGTCCAAATTGATAACCGAAATTACTTCAAAGATTTCAAATGTGAAAGAACCAAATTCACAACTAAAACCCCACTATGCCTACAACTTCAAAGATTTCAAATTTAGCTAAATGAGTGAAAACTTAATCACTAAGGAAATCTAAGTTGACCGAAAACTCTAAATCTCTGCGAACAACAGTTCCCACATATCCAAATCCTCAATTTTCCAAACCTTTAAGCTGTAAAAGGAAATTAACAAACATAGTAAAAACCAAAATTTGAAAAATCCTAGAACTACAAAATCTTCAAGAAACATCTCATTAGATCCAGAACCTTGGAAAGGCCAAAATTTAAAAACAAAATTACCAGTTTAGACAATAAAAAAAAAATAAACACCGAAGTCAAAGAGAATATAAAAAGAAATCAGGGTCTTGACTCCTGAGTTATGGCCGTTATAATCAAAAACTACAATAGACAACTAAAGGGGAAAAAGAGAACCAACAAAAGAAAGAACCAAGCATCCACCAGTCAAATTAACAAAACCATAGAACGTTAGGTGAACAAGAATCAGAAACAGTTTCTAACAGTAACCAACGTTTTCTAGCACAATATAAGATAATTCAAAAGGAACAAAAATGACCTGGTTATAAAAACAAGGTAAGTAGTTGAAGGATTTGCATTAAAAAAAAAAGGTAAAGAACAAGCGAACCACTATTTGGTAATCAGTACTCACCTCTTAACCACAATAAAAACAATCTGTTCATGTTCTCAAAATCAAATATATTTGGTGATTAATTTTAGAAAAAAGAGAGATTTCGAAATAGTGAGGGGGTTTTGGGGGTTTAAGGGGAGGACAAAGTTTGTTGATTGATGATCATTATTGGCGACAGAGACACTGCGTCGTGTAATAATAAGAAGAAACTTCAGTGTCTGGTTCCAAATCCGCAGGCAAACTAAATTTAATAGGATTAATTAAGGCTTAAAATACCCATAGCCGAGCAATATTTTAAGAGTCAGATACTCAGATTGTTGACCATAAACATTAATATCACGTATGATTCGTAAGATAATTATTCGGCAAAAATAAAATAAAAATAAATATGATATGATTTAATTAATTAAATAAAGTATATAAAAATTAATGTTATAATATTTAATTGATTAAATAAAATAAATAAAAAATATTATTACGTTGTTTAATTTATTAAAATATATAAAAAATAAATAAAAATTAATTTAATCTTTTAATTATAAAATAATTTTTAATTTTAAAAATTAAATGTAAAAATTTTAGTATAAAATATTTAAAAAATTATCTAATAATTCTAATGTAATATTAAAAATATTATTTAATAATATTTAAATATTATATTTAATAGATTTTATAAATAGGACTTTCTTGTATTATGTTACACATATTTATAAATAATAATCACTATACAATAATAAAATAATTTATATTTAATAATACATTAAAATACAAAAACATTATATTAAATATTACATTAAAGTAAAAAAATAAATTTAATATTATTTTTATTATCTTTATTCACCGTATAATTACTTTTAATTTTCCCTCTCTCTTTCTCTCCTTCTCTCACTCTCCATCTTCATCTTCAATCTTAAACCAAACCCTAAAAACCAAGTTTCCAACAGTGATCATCGCAGCTTCTGTCATCCGTTATTTGTCGCCATTGCCACCGTACGTAAAACACCTTCAAATGAGACCAAAAGCTTCCATTTGATCGCTTCTTTCTATTTTTCTAGTTAGTTTTTTTTTTTCCCCTAAAAATCACCCGAAATTTGTAAATCTACAAAAAAAAGTACCTGAGACTTCTACCTTGATTTTAGCCTCCCTCTGCTACCCCTCATGTTCTAGCTTTCGGGTATATTGTTGGTTGTTGTCCCCCTCTTCCTCCGCCCTAATTTTTAAGCCTCAAAACCTTCTACAACCACTCAAATCCGAAACCCTAAGAGAGAGAGAAAATTTTCTCCTTTTTGTTCTTTTTGCTGTTGAGAATGTCGTTGTTGTCTTTCTTATGATTTTTATTATTTTTTTCATTTGAATGCTGCTGCTCTTTTCATTTTTGGTCAGGGTTACTGTGGAAAACAAAAAAAGCCCTCTCTTCCATGGTTGCTTGGAATAGCCATTCAAAGGGGAGGCTTGCATGGCCATTCCCAGGATTTTATAAAATGAGTCCGGAATAAGTTATTTGGAAAAATTAATATTTTATAAATTAAATAATTATGTTATTGTAGCATGATAAATCATATCGGAATGAAATTATTATATTGTAACCAAACAGGCTGTAAAAGGAATTTGACAAATAATTTACATTTTTTTTATTACAATTTTATGTAATTGTGCTTATAGGCAACAATTATTTATTTATTAATTTAATCTGCTATTATTTATTATTTTCATCAATAATTAAGTACTCCTATTATTTGGGGTTTTTTATAATATTATAAATATATTTTCTTCGCATTTTTAAAATCTAATTAATAATATATATATTTTTTTATATTTCAATTGATTCTTTATTTTTTTAATATTAATGAGATATTACACATCCATAAGATAAAATACATAAAAGCTACAATAGTTTATTATG
>JAQSVH010000010.1:20555195-20567766 GCA_029448705.1 Adansonia digitata | reverse complement strand
TATTAAATATTTTATTATTTTATTTAAAATTATTAAAAAAAACTACTTATTTTTGCATAAAAATCTCATAATTTTTTAAAAAAAGAAACACCAGATATACCAATTCTAATTATGTAAAATATACCCAGAAAAATTATCTGTCTATTGTATACATACCCTTAAAAAAAGTGCTGCTGCCCAAACTTCCATAGTTTCAAGAGAGCTTATAAGTTTCAGATTGCAAAATTAATGAATTATTGTTTCTTGATTTCCATTTTTCTACATATAAAGCTGTGAATATTCTTGTGGCAAACTTTACAACCATTTATTAATTTATTTATGTATTTATTATTTATTTGTTGTTGTTGATACAATCTTCAACCATGCATTTTATAATATATATTTATTTGGAGGATGCTTTTATTTATCAAAAAATTTGGAAAAAAAAGAAAGTGGAATTTTGACACATTTCTTTTTTATTTTATTTTATTTTTATATATAAAGGTAGAGAATACTGCAGTTTGAATTGAAAATTCTACCAATTATTATTTGAGCGAAAAGTGATACCTTGATGCTTTCTTATCATTGAGTATTGACCCACTCATTAAGGAATTTTGTCCCCTTGCTTTTGTATATTGGTATACAAAGAGAATAATCAAACCTATTTTGACAAAAGAAGCATGATGAAATCATTTTGAAAAGCAACTTAATTTGGTTTTCTAATTAGGTACACTGACAAATTTTTAATTGAAATCAATAAAATCAAGCTTAGCTGTTCTGGCAAAGAAATTGTGGTATGGGTTGGGTCTCATTGATTGGAAAAATTTTAGCATCTCTACGTTTCCTATTTGCTTTTTAATTAATTCCTATTACCATATGTTAGTAGGAAAAAAATTGAATCAAATACATTTTAAATTCAAATTCGTGGCTAAAAATGGTTTCTCGATTAAAATCACATTCATTATGTAATCGGTTTCCAATCCATATTTGAACTCTTAAATTAGATATCTATATCTATATATATATATATATATACATATGTACACACACGCACAGGGGTTTAATCTTTCTTTTCAATTTTAAATGCATATTGGACCTCAAGTTTATTTTTGAATGAGAAATGGATCTTTTAGTGATTATTGGGTTTTTGGAGCCCAAATTGGACTAACCCATTTGTTTTATTTTCTCATTATATCATTTCTTTTCTTTTTTCTTTTTTATTTTCTATATATTCTTTTAAAATATCAGAGAATTAAGAAAATTAAAAAGAAAGAAAAATTATTATAGCCAATACATATTGTTTCATATGTCCATGAACAAATAAATTTCTAATATATATATATATATATATATTAGGGTTCAAAATAATTAGTGCCTAAAATTTCATATTATTATGTGATATATATACATATATGTATATAATATTTACAACATTATTAGATGCAAAAGGTTCCATCCAGAGCCAGAGGATGAGACTGACAGGGGACGAAGTGGAATGGAAGATAAAGCCAGGTGAGGTCAAGCGACTCAACAATCACAAAAGATGAAAAAATAATAATAATAATTGCAAACCAGGATGATCAACCGCAAAAGATTTAACTTCCTATCAACAATCAGAAGATTGGCAAAATTGGAGTAGATATGTTCAGGAAATTGATCAGGAAGAACATTGTCAAGAAACTGAAGGCGACATGGATACATTTACTGAAATAGACACTGATAAAGGTCCAATCAAGGGAGAAGCTATGGATGGAGTCGCCTTCTGCCTTCTGACTTACTCAGAATCTGAAATGGTTTGCATTGTTCATGCTTTAAATTTTTAAGATCAGATAGCCATCTGTTTCAACCAAATTAGAATTAGTGTTAAGTCTGCTAGAATAGACATATATATATATTCTTGGGAATGGCGAAAAGGTGATGATGATGATGATGGCCTTACTTAGTCTTTTAATTTGAGTGCATCCTGCGGAATTTCCCAAGCTCTGCGAGTTTTATCCGGCCAAATTGAAATAAAATATTTTAAAAAAATGTAAAACATTTTGAGTTTATGATCAAAGGGGGTAATCTGACTTCTGAGAACAGTGTCCAAAAACTACAGGTCTCGTCAAGTCAGCAAAAAGGGAGTTCTTTCCTATGATCAGAATTTCGAAACTCTACCAGATATTCTGACCTGCGTATATGAAAGAAATATCTTGTCAATTTGCTTTGTTGATCCAATAATCTGCCCTTATCATTGGTAATAAAGCATGATGCAAATACAGAATAATCCGAGGATTGAAAGATGAGAAAAAACTTTTTGACACACTGTTCAAGCAGTCCAATAAACATAGAAACATCCTAATTGCTGGAGAAAATGCTCCATTAAAGTCGGTGCAACAATGAGGAAGGCAGTTCTGAGCCATCTGTTGACCAAAATATTTAAAAGCCAGTTTCAGAGCTGTTCCTCATATTATAGGATGAACTGAGGAATGAGGCTAAATCATAAAGATTTGGTTCAAATTTAATGCCCGGAACATGTTCAGCGTCTCGATGACCCTACATCATGAACGTATCATACACTGAACAAAAAACTATTCGCCAAAAACCCATTCTTGAGCAAACTATACAAGGTCAGCAGATTCAGACTGTGATCATAATTTCCTTTTGGTATGCATGCAGCTGTATATTGATCTTGTTTGAAATTTGAGCTCCTAAAGTGCAGCTGTATATTTATTTTCATTGCCATTTAGAATTGCATGGCAATTGATTTTATAATTTAAACTCCTCTTTATATATATTGTTTTTGATATAGATATGTTTTAAGTTATATTTTGTGCTACATATGATTCTAGATTAAGTTAACGAATGCTCTGATATTGTAAGGTTGAACAAACAAAATGTGTTGGCTGCAAATCAATTCATTGAACTCTTGTATGAGTTAGTTGTAGCCAAGCTTTCTATCATTGCTAAGAGTAAGGCGAGACAAATTGATATCTTCGCTATGTTCTAGAGCTTCTCTTTACTTCATGTTCCCAAATCGGTCCAATTATTCTAGGAAATACCCTGCTGATCTAAAAGAAGAAACTGCTAGTTTGATTTTTGGGGCCCAAGATGTACAGAAATTCCAGAATTTGTAGCAATTATAAATATTTTTAAAGTATGGAAAAGATTTTGTATCTGCAGCCACTGATTCGCGGCCCAACTGTGGGGTTAATCGCCTGATGAGCCTTGTCTTCCTATCCATGTTGCCATTGCTTCTACCATTTGCTTATTGTGGAGGTTTTTCTGTTTCTTTTTCTTTAAAGATGATTGCACTGTGGATTTAAGATTTTATGCTTACTTAATATGATATGCAATATTAAGCAATTATACAAAGAGCTAGTTTACTTACATATGGATCATTTTGTCTATTGTAAGTTGCAATGGATAACATGAAATGATTGTGGCGGTCTAGGGATTAGTGGGGGCGACTCCAAAATCCCTAATGGTTGAAATTGGGAATTAAAAAAAAGGAGGAAAAAAAAAGGTAGGATTAAGGTTGCAAGAACTTTTGATGTCAAAATTAAGCATAAGAATTAAGAATTTAAGAACCCACTCAACAATGGGTGCAAGCAGATAGAAAACATGATATAGTAGTAATAATAAATAATAATACTAAAATAATGAAATGAAGAGACTGGCCTACAATATCTAATCAAATATGTATATATATATATATATACACACAAGTATATAGTTTACTTCTACACGCTTGAATTATCAACTGATCATAAATTTATGTTATTCTGACTCTTCGGTTATTTTGAAATATTCTTGTCAAACAAAAATTTGAATACGGGTAGAAAATATGACCCTTCTAAGGCACTTTAAATTCATGAAAAAATTTATAAAAAATAAATAAACTCGTTTCGAATATATATTGCTGTCCGAAACTCACATCCAAATCTAACAAATCCAAGTAACCTAGATGTGAACCTTAGATGCCTTAGCTGGAAGAAGGTAGTTCACAATCAATGCAGATCTTAACAAACTAAAAAGTTAGATGTAGAAGGAAAAAGTATGTGCCAAGTTTTTGAAATCTAGTTGGCAGAAACTAAATTTCTTTTAGGTAACTTTGACAAAAGCTTAAGCACAGATAAGGTCCTTGAAACAGAATTGCATATACCTAATAATGTGCATGCCATGTGATGTAACATTGTGTAATTGCAAGTGGTGTAACTTTTGCACTGTAAAAATGAAGCAGCTCCTCTTCAACACATGAGCAAACAGAAAATTTCAATTTCATGTTGCATTCAGAAGCTGTTAAATGGTCAGAAACATAGTAGTAGAAGACAGATTTTGGTCATTTATTCCATATTAGTCAGAAAATAAAGCCAACTATTACTCGGACTCGAACGAGTATCAAATATCGATATTTATCAATTTAACATGGATATACTTAAAATATTTTTTTAAATTTTTTATCTATAAAAAAAATCATATTTTCATACATATATTTAAATATGTGTTGAATATAAATATTAAACATAAATATTTAAAAATAAAAATAAAAAATTCAGATAGCATTCCAATATTATTTGTTTATACATAACAGATTGTCTAATCATATTAGTTTCAATCTTCCCCATGCTATTCTTTTTCTTTTATTTTTCTTTTTTTTTTTAATTGAAAAATACCCATTCCTCTCAAATCTCAAATACTTTTGTCAAACAAAGCTAAAAATAACATATTTTACAGGTAAGTTCAGTCTGGCTCTTGGGATGCCATAAAATGCCAGTCATTTTCTCATTATAAGCTGACCCAGCAAAAATAGATTTTTTTTTTTTTTTTTGAGGCCACATAGATGTACTTCAAATTCAAACCAAATAGAATGAAGAAATTGAAAAAGGAATATCTTTTAATAATTAAAATTAAGATTGAATGAAAAAAGCTGACAAGGTGTTGCAAGGGTGGCTGATTGCTCTGGCATCGTCCGTGGTGGTGGTCCTGCAAATGGCTAAATTTGCTTTTCTCAAGAGATCTGATTCTTCTTTTACTCTTTCAAATCAAGGAGGCTGACACAAAAGTTGATGATGTTTTTTCGAATAGTTAAATGGCAGCTGTTACGAGAAAGAATATGAAGCGTTGAAGCATTCAACGGGGCAACAATGGCATTTTAACTAAAAGATCAATTCTTCAACTCAAGTGGGCACACTGTCCTGTGAGTATTGAATTATTGGCCAATAATGAAAGAGTGAAAACTCGGGAGTAACTAGCAATGATTGGGCTATTTACAAAATTGAAATCGGAGAAATCATTTGCAGCTTTTTGCCTTAATGATCTAGAACCATTTGTCAGAATCCTTTAATCTAATCTGGTTTTTCAAAAGCTACAAGATAGCATGAGTTGCAGATAGGTAATGTGACTGCTTCAAGAACCTGCTTATGATCAAACTCACACCTCCAAATTTGTGAACTTTGGAAGAAGTGGAGAACTTCAGTTTTTTGTCTACCTTATGACCAAAACCAGAAGAAATCACTGAGACCCGAGGTTTTTTATGGTATAGGTATGCTCAATTGTTTAAGATTTTAATAAATTTTAAAGAATTATACTTTACATTCATATTTGAACATACGTCGAATACAAATACTGGATACGAATATTTTAGGAAAAATGAAAAATCGAAAAAACAAAGGTTAACCTTCATTTTGAGATGCATAGAGCAAGGCTAAAATGAACATCTGATTAAATCATTCAACCGTTTAAAGAACATCTAAGCGTGTCGAAAAGTAGACATATGGCAGCCAAGAAACTAACGACTGAAAAGCATTGATGGAATTAGACTAGATAAATAGGTTCACTTAACATAAAACTGAATTCTAATGTGGATGTTTATAAAAGATCTGATCATTCATTCTAAAACTGATATTCACACTTAACTCTTGATTTCTTCTCAAAATTCAAATCTATCTTGGATTGCTCTGAGTTTATGTTTAGGTAAACAGCCATATTTTTGCTGTTAGGATATGTACTTTTGCTTTTGTCAATTACCTATCTGATCAAAGACATCAAACCTTTTAAGTTTCCCAGTTGAACATCATAGTCAACATTCAATAATTCAACCATATATCCTAGGCCCATAGATCGTGACAAACTAACATTTACATTTTAAAACGCCCACCTCATTTTTCCCCTCCTAGAATTCCAGCTCGGATACAGTGCAATTTGGCTGTCAAAGTAAGCAGTAGACTGTAAATAGGCAAAGACTTATAAATCATCAGATGGGAAGTCCAATGGCTAAATTGCAGTTAATGCAACAGTAGGTGACATTGAAGATAAGAAAAAGGGGTGTTTGGAATTATATATTTCACTAATACTACTCTTATAACCATTAAGCCAAGAAGTTGTAAGCCTCAATGTGATATAGTATTTACATAAGCATTCATAAGATCAGATGAATGAGAGTTTCAGTTTCTTTTCAGAGTTCAATGAGGAACAGCTCAAGCACAGCAGAATGCCAGAAATGACTTCCACAAGAAGGAAAAAAAAGAATGGTAGACGTCAACGAATTTGAAGGCAGTAAAGAGCTTGCTTGTCGGGCCATAAAAGCGCAACAGATTGACAAGTGTCACTCTCAGGTCGTAGCACAATTTTTTTTTTTCTTTTTTGTGGTTGCAAATTGGAGGCGGTCAAGTGGCTTGTATTTTGCAGTAAGCAGCGAACCAGTTGGAACCCTATGTGCATAGATCAATTGAAAAGAAAGCCACAAATTTTGATCATTATTAGTTAAACTTCCCTAAAGAGAAATGGCCCCAGCTTTAGGCCCCTCCGCAAATATTGATCTCATTGCTTTAGAACAGCCTCTGCAGTCTGCAGATATTTTAAACACTATACAAAAAAGACATATTTAATAAATTTAAAAATACCATAATAAATATGACACTATGCATTTAATATATGCATTATATTCGTATTTAAAATTTTAATATATTTAATAATATATATTACGTTTCTATTTACAAAAATGAGTAGAAAAAAAAAAAGAAACATAGAAAGAGCAAAAGACTTTTTTTCCCTTAGGAAGGGTTTTAAAGATCCAAAAACAGAAACTCAATTCCAAAATATAGGATAATTAGGCAAGTTCGGTCTGACAACACTTTGCTTTCAATTCTAACAAAACTTCAAAGCAGTAGTTAAGATGCAACGCTAAAGGTAAATAAGAGTTCTGGACATATGCGCCTTCATGTAGTTTCATGTCTCACGATGTACTTTTTTTTTAAGACAATCTGCACGATTAAATGGGGCAGGTACAGTAAAAGTCAAGAAAAGAGTGTGAATAATACAACGAGAAATTTATGTTTAATCTCCTTTTTTTCAAGTTCTAAAAACTTGAAAAAACATATGGGGATAAGTGGGATTTTTTCAATGTCACTTTGTGCCCAGTCATTTTCACATGGAAGGCCTAATGGCTAAAACAGCAGACTTGACAATTACAGATATTCTTGAAAGTGCATATAAATAAACTCACTTCAATTGCCAGCCAATAAGTTATTAAAGTTCGGAGTTTTACAAAAGCCGTTGAGATGTTTTAACGACCAACTGTTTCTGGCAGCCCATCCAATCCTTTTGGTTGGTAGCAAATATGGTTCAATTCGCTTTCACTGGAGCCTGGAGATGTTATATGCCAGCAACCATGCCAGTGCTGCGTATATTATGAAATGGGGCTGAGTGAGCGAGTCCCCGAGGCTTCCTTCAACAATAGTAATAGAGGCTATTGTTATGAGAGAGAATATGGGGAATTGATGTCGGAGCCATACAATTGAACATTAAAATGCAATTATTATGAATCTACTGGATACAGCAAATATTACTTGCCTATTCACATTTATTAGCAGCCAGAAAGCTCGAGCAAGGTTAAATGCTCCGAGTAATTAGTCAACAATACCAACGATAACATCATCGATCGACATAGTCAAAGCAATCATTGCTGCTGCCAGTCTTTTCAACTTTCACAAGCATATCCAGGTAACTTAGCGGGAGAAAATACATTTAAGGAATTACAAACTCAACCAGAATGCATAAACAGGAGAGGTATGTGGGTGTTAATTTTGCTATAAATCAATTACAATTAGAAGTGCATTGGAGTTCTACTAAAGAGAATTTTCTATTTATTTTCATGGGAAAACTTTGGTCGATGAAACCAATGTGCTCATCTCCAGGAAAAAGGCTCCGCCTTAACCTATGTAAGAATTCTGAAATGTCAGCCTTTAGAAGTGGCTTCAACATATGCATAACATACCTGGACAGTCCACATTCAGAAATTCAATAGTCCTTTCCTTCTTTGAAGCTGCATCTTCTCTTAAACGGGTGACGATAAAACCTATAGACTTTTGCAATACCTGCAAGAACAACAAATTCTACTTGCAAAGATAGAGTTGATGCCCTGCAACTCTCGCCAGACAAAGATGACAAAACTGAAAGCACAGTAGGATTTACTCCAAACTGCTTTAACTTAAAAAAGATTTTAAGGGGCGGGATTACTATGCTGAAATATGTGGCAAGAAACTGTGTGGTATGGGGGACACAGGAAACCTACACTGAAGCAATCATATTGAACACAAAACAATTCCATAATTAATAAAATAAGGGAACAACAACCTTGATGTCAATCCAGATTTCTTATCCTTCAATGCTTTCTTATTAAAAATTAATACGCTTAAAAAATTCACCATCAAGAGAGGGGCATTCCAGCAAATCAAATTAAAGAAGCCATGCTCAGGTCCATTGCACAAGAACAAGAATTTTGATGGAGATCAATTATCTGAATATCTTCATCTTCCCTCTCACAGCAAGCTGGGAATTGATAACTGCTGCCTTTGAAGCGCACAAAAGAAGGGTAAAAAACAGAGCTTCTTGGGATGATTTGCACGATAAAACAGCTTAGCCAAGTATTTTTCTTTAAAAAATGACAAGTGAAAAAAATTTTCTTAAAATCAAAAGTCTACGAAGGACTTCATCAAGATTACATGCCAGAATTTGCTCGATCAGATCGTATTCCTTTTACAGCAGGATACAAAACAAAACCAGAAATGACAACTTCTACTCAGCAGTGCAGTTCATCATTTGGATTCAACATGCGAGATATGAGAATGAAAATACGTATACAGACACTTCCAAACACTGACTGAACAACTGGGAAGGAAAGATGAAGACCAACAAATTGATCAGTGTTTTCTTCTACCAAGTACTTCAATTTCCGGAGACCAGTTAATGAGTTTTCTACTTACAAGACAAAGAGCAAATAGACAGCTTTATTCATCCTACAAGCCATCATACAGAAATTTTGCATTTCATCCTGTGGTTATAACTTTGTCCAAAGAGCTTAGAAAAAAAAGGAACTGTTTCATTCATCTTATTTATCTAAAAGGCACAATTTTAACAAAGAAGCACAAAAAGTATATACCATTGACAAGTAGACAAAATTTTGAACACAAAATCAACTACAGAACCAAGATGCAAATTTACTCAGAAATTTGATCATACAATAACAACACAAAGCAGGACATCAGCACCAGGACCAAAGGTCCAACTCCATATCCTCCTTTCTTTACACTGATATAAGGTGATAAATACAAGAAAATCCTTTTTTTTTTTTCGGTTTTCCTCCTTAGCCTTTTTCATATTTGCAGAGCATGCCTCAAATCCTTCTTGTTTTCTTCCCCATCTTCATATTCTCTTCTCTTTCGTCTTCATGATCCTCAAGTTCCCCCAACACCGAAAGCAAAACATATTTGCAAGTTCACATTGAAACACTTAAAATTTAAATCATCCCAATCCAGCAACAGACTTTTTACTCAGGATTGTGTCCTCTTCCCAAAGAGTCAAGCCCTTCAGTTCGGCTACGAACAATCCTATGAAATACCTCCCTAACCTGCTTTTCTAGCGGCTCTAAACCTTCCTTCATTGCATCAGAAACCTGCCCCAGTTCCTTCACTCTCTGCCTAACCTCCCTTTCCTTCTCTTCACTCAATGGAAACTGCACAGAATCAGCCAATTCACCCAACAACCGTGAACACTTCTCCATCTGATAAATCTCTCTCAACAACCCACAAGCATTTTTTCTATCCCTCTTCTTCGACTCCTCTAGAATCCTCTCGTGCAAGGCAAGTATTGGAGTAGCCCATGAAAAATGCCTGGGCATATTAAAATGAACTTGCAAACCACGATCCTGACATGGGATTGCAGCCACCAACGCCCACATTACAAACAACAAAACACAACCCATTGTGTACACAGGCATTGCAAGTCCATTGGTAGCTACAACCTCATTCCCTCGAGGCACAGCCAAGTTGTTCCCAATCGCCTGAAGCTGCCTAGCAGCAGACCAAGACCTCGAAACGCTCCAAGACAACGACCTGAAATGCCCCAAAGAACGATGGTGATGATCCCTGGAGTGACTACCGCTATTATTGTTTCTTCCAAAGGAACGATTCCTATGAGCCAAAGCTTGACCGGAATCTTTCTCATCAAGCATCCCAATTGCTAAATCTATCAACGCCTTTTTAGCGCGACGAAATTGCCCTTCTCCTAGGGTTCTCCGACAACTATTATTATTAACATTATTATCACCCAAAGCGCAAAGCACAATTTCTAGAAGCTTCTGCCATTGCTTGATCTGTTCAATTCCATCGCGAACAGCATTACAAACATCAAGCGCCTTAACAGTGCGCTCGTAAAAATCGGCAATCAAACGGTCCATGGGAGGTTTGATCACTTGAGCTTTGTTGTTAAAAAGGATAACCCGAAACTCCTCTTGGCAACAAAGGAAAACGTCGAGCAGTTTCCGAACCCACGGAAGAGAAAGCAATTCATCAGAAGGTACAGAAGCTAAATCGTGAAACCGGTCAGCTACTTGCCTTTGGAACGACTCAAGCTCAAAGTCGCGGGAGGCCGATCCATCGTTCGGCGATTCCATCGCGTGTACCTGATCCCTCCTCAGGGATAACAACGAACGCCCGATACTTGTCAACGGTGCCGAACTTCCTTGATAATCCGTCGCGGGCATTCTCACATCGAACAACGAAAATAAAATTATAACAAATTTTAAAACATATATCAAATTTGGAATTTAATTTTAGTTGTATCGAATTTTCGGGAAAGAAAATTTTGGGGAAATGAGATGATAGGAGAGAACTGAAGAAACCCTAATGACAGGGATGGCCTTTTATTGGGGGTTTTTGGACCGCGTTTGATGGTAGTTGAGAAAAACAAAGAACGGTCTAAACCCGAGGAGGAGAGCTCAAAAATATTAAGTAAAAAAACTCTTTTTCTTTTCTTTTTTTTTTTACTTTAAATTATATTTACAGTTAAATGTTCGTTTTTTTTTAATGAATTTTTTACTAGATTGAAATATATTTTTTGTATAATAAAATTAATGTAATATTTATTAACAAAATTCATATTAATTTTTAAAATTTATTTGATGAATAAATTATATCAAATTAATATACAATTTATTATTTTTTGTGTTAATTTAAATTTTAAAATATAAAAAATTTAATATAAATTTTACTTTTTTATTTAGCAAATATATTTATTTAATTTTTAAAATTAATTAAAATAAAAATTTTAAAATATAATAATGTATATGAACCTTAACCCTTTATATTAAGAATATTTTATAAAATTAAATTTTTATTTATAAAATAATTATTATTAGTATTAAGATAATTCAATAAACAATAATAATTATTTTTAATAATTCAAAAATAAAATTTTAACTTCGTACTTTTATGTATGTAGCATATTGAGGATTAAAAATAAAATTTAAACTTGTTTTTAGTTCTTTTTATTTTAATTAACTCTCGTATAAAAATTAAAGAAGCTTTAACTCGGCGAACACGGAGTGGACACGTATTGTAAAAGTTAAATAAATAAAATCTCCGATTGAAGTTGTGAGCAGATCACGGCCGTTGATCGGGAATATTTCCATCCATCGGGGCCGCAAGATGTTTTTTAAATTTAACTCGAGTGATTTGGCAAGCGGTTAAACGAAGCGGGGGTGACGGGGA
The DNA here is from genome assembly GCA_029448705.1 of Adansonia digitata. Lineage (NCBI taxonomy): Eukaryota > Viridiplantae > Streptophyta > Magnoliopsida > Malvales > Malvaceae > Adansonia > Adansonia digitata. Next base: position 20,555,758 of record JAQSVH010000010.1, on the reverse strand, counting down.
AGCCTTCTTACACGTGTGAAAATGACATTGAACCAAAGACGGAGTCAGTTATACACGTGGAGTGCACTGCTGGGTCTTCGTTGGCGCGTAATGTGGTGGTGGAACTGGTGTGAACCCTGATTCGTTGTTCTGGAAGAGAGAGAGAGAGAGATGATGACGTGTGCAGTTCTCTTAGTAAAAAGACGAAGTTATCCCCTCTTGGTTTTTTTTTTTTTTGCTTATTTGTTTTTTAGGTTAAATTCAAAATAAGAAATGCCTTTAATTTTTTGTTTTTGTTCTTAAGATTTAAAAAATTTGTTAAAATTATATGAAAGAGGATAAATTATTTTTTTGATTATTGATTAAAAATATTTGAAAAATAATTATTAAACTAAATAATTAAAGCATATCAATCCCATCTTGTATTAATATTTTAATCAAATTCAACTTATCCGTCGCATTAATATTATCGTCTTTATTTCAGCTAAAATTTAATGAAATAACAAGTTTGAATTGAACATTTCTATGCATTTTAGTCTTCAAAATAATCTTTCCCCATTAGTATTAATCAACAAATCATATAA
>JAQSVH010000010.1:20538396-20555095 GCA_029448705.1 Adansonia digitata | reverse complement strand
TTTGAATTGAACATTTCTATGCATTTTAGTCTTCAAAATAATCTTTCCCCATTAGTATTAATCAACAAATCATATAAAATCAATATATATATATATATATAGTTAGTTAGTGCTATCAATATCATGAAACAGTGTGGGTGAGTTCTTTTTTTTACAACTTTGGGATGTCATAATTGAAGGCATATATCTCCTAACATATATTTCTTAAAAATTTAATTAAAAAAACTTAATTAAATTTCTGGTACGTGCCTACTCATAATTGGCCTATGTCAAAATCAAGTGATGCAAAGCCGTGGCAGCAGCCCCTTAAAGGTTCTGAACCTGACCTAGCCCTAATTAATAAATTAATGGGACTATTTTGATAAAACAGAATTGACCGATCAAATCCGGAATTTTTGGTTGACCAAGTCGATGTCCAAAACTGCAGCAATTAATCATCGGTAAAAATTTTAAAATTATTTTATTCATTAATTTAATTTATTTTTTTTAATAATCAATTATTGAATCTTTAATCGAATTAAGTTATAAATCAAATTATGAATAATTTTAATTTAGGTACAATAATTTTTTTATAATTAATTTTTATATTTTTATTAATTTATAAGTTAAGTTAAATTGACGACTAAGAGTTTGGGATTTTAGTTTTATCGAACGTGGATGATTGTGAAATGTTTAATTATTTTTAATCTTTGTTAGACGTTTTATTTATATTTGGTTATTTAGTATTATGTTACACTTATTTGAACTTTTAAAATTAATGCTTATTTTAATTTTTAAGATGTTTTATGGTTATTAAACAAATAAAATTTGGTTAATTCAAAAAGTGACTGAATTAATCGAGCTACTTTCAATCAGTTAAAAGTAAATTTTGTGCAATGCAATTAACTAATAACTATAACAAATATTAATTTAATTAATCAAACCAATTAAAAGAATACCATAATATTTTTATTTTAAAATTTAAAATTATTATTTTAATTAATATTAATTAAAACCCATAAGGTTTTTATTGTAAGTTGAGGTTTACAATATCAAAGGCCTCCCTTTGTAGGACATGCAAGATAACCTTTTTAAAGTCTTTGATTTTAAAAAATACATTTTTTTTTCAATGCCAATCTTTTTCTAAAATGTTTAGATACATAAAAATATACATACATATGCTTACCTATAATATATATATATATATATATTTGCTTTCATGATTATTACTTGAAACTTCTAAAATAGGGGTTTCTCAATCGTTTTCTTGAGTTGAAATAATAATAAAAAATTATAGGAAAAAAAGAGGGTATTTTCAAGTTTAAACGACCATTATTAACATTAATTAATACAACAAAAAAAGTGATCGCAATTGATTAAAGATTGATTGCTTTTTCTGAAAGGCTGAATAGACAATTAGATTGACGATGTTGTTTTTGAGAGCAACAATATGTGCTTTGGTCTTAAGTTTATAAGAACGACTCTTTTAACAAAAAACAAAATAAAAGAAAATTGACAGTCCAATTGCCAAATATCTTATCTTTATTAGTAATTAATTGTGTTTTCTTTTAAAAAAATTAGAGTAGTTAATTATTAGATAGAGATAGAATAACACAAAGCTTAGAATTTAATCTATCCTTTAAAAAAAAATGAAAAAAGCTTCCTCACGTTTTGCTTGCTGTTCCCTTTTGGGGCAATGGATTTGCTAAACAATGGCAGCTTTTTTTTTCTTATGATAGGATGTCATTAAGCAAGGATGGGATTAATGGATAATTTATAAATGTATGCTAAGATTAGTTAACATAATTATTTTAATTATCATAAGATAAATTATTAAGAAGAATACGATTTTCATAAAAAAAAGAAATTAATTAAATTAATAACTCGATCCATAAACATGTCTATTTCAAATCATTTTCGATAGCTTTTCATGTATGAAAATTGATTAGTATATGATTAACTTTTGCAAATTGATGATTGTTTAACAATGATGAATTTATCAAAAAGGCCTAAAAAATTACATAATATTATAGGATGACATATAATTGTCTAAACTCTAAACTTGCCAGCAAAATGGAGATGAATAGAACATAATCATTTTTTTTCCAGAGATAGACTAATTTTTTAACAATTTTAAGAAAAATACATTTTTGATATTGAGTTATTGTATTCATAAAATACTTTTCACAAAATTCAAACTCTTGTTAGGACCTCTCTTTTAATGTATAACCCAAAATCAAATGTAATAGTAATAATAATAATAATAATAATAATTTTGTAATATTTTTTAAGACAATGGTTAGCAATAAAAAATAAGAAAAAGAAAACTTAACAAATCAATATAGAATTTATAAATTAACTATCAACATCACTTAACAAGAATTTCAGACGACTCCCTCAACCCAACTATGGTGGACCTTTAATTATTTTATAGCCTCAAGTTCTCTGTCCCCATGGAATTATTATTATGTAGCCTACCACCCTAAAAATGTGGTCCTTAATTGAAAAAATAAAATAAAATGAGATTATATATTTTTTTATGGCCCCTTGATCAGATGTGAAATTAACATTTTTGGCTCTTTGCAAAAATCTCTTTCTTTGTTCTATATAAAAGAAAAAAAAAAGGTAATAAACAATTATATATATATATATATTTATCAAATGTTGACATCAAATCAAAATCACTTGAACACATGATGTTTGTGGAAAAGGACTAGAAAAGTTGTGTTCAATATTTTATTTTTTTTATTTACTTTTGTATTAAGTAATGAAATAAGGGTTTGTATTTTGTCAAATTGGGCATCGAGCATAATTATTAAATTTCAGATAGATCTTATAATTAATCCCATTCGATTAGGATAACCATCGTTTCAAAATTCGATTTTTTTAAAATTAAAAACTTTATCTCCAACCTTTCATAATTAATTTGACGTAAATAATTTAATTCAAATCAAATATATATTATTTTATTATCCATAAATCAAATTCAAAATAATATGATCGGTCACCGTCAACATAAGAGTTTAGATGTTAATTAAAATATTAGTACCAGTTGAGTGATAAAGATGAAGTGTTGACCTAAGTCAGGTGCCCACGTTCAAAGGATATGGGAGTTAAAAATCATTATAATTTAGGTTTTCTGGTCCAAGTAGACATAAAAATGCTTCGGCCAATAAAATAAAATAGAATGACCCAATGCCCATAACAATGAAGAGAAAAAGAATTATATACTTGAATTCAGTTCTCCCATTTCTATCATACTTTGACCATATAACATTAATCAATAGATAAATAAATAAATAAATAAATAAAGAAGTTGAGACATTTTTCAGCGTATTGGATAACTTGGACATTCATGTTTTAGATGCTAGAAACCAAACCAAGATGAGCAGCTTTAAAAGTGTTGTTCTTTCCAAACATTTGCAACTTCAAATCTTTGTTTTAGCGAAATGCAATGATTAAAGAGACGGATCAAAAATTAAATCGATAAAACTTTCTGTTACTATTTCATAATCGAATCGTTTAATTAAATAGTAAATATTAAATATATGATTAAATATTATATATATTAATTAATTAATAAAAATATATTTTTGACTTAATGGTATTGTTGTTAATACGTAATTAAAATGTTGCTCAAATTTCGATACTTATATGCAAAACTGAACATAAAATTGATTTTTTACTGATCTATTAAAATACCAAGTTCTCAATGTTTACCCAACTGAATAAACCTTTGATTCATAAATCATAATTAGATCAGCCTAACGGACTGATTGGCCTTTTTAAGACTAATGAAAATGACAACTATCAAACAGGCAATGGCTTAGGGGTTAATGGATAGAAAATAGATTATAGAGATTGATTTTGATTTTTTTTTTAAATAACAGTTTTTAGCTTTTTGAAGAAGTTATCCTAAAAATAGGCTTGCCAACTGATTAAATCTCTATTCCAAGGGGGTTATGTTGCTTTCGATTGGGGAAACCTGAAGAAGATCACCACAAAATCAAAAATCAAAATGGGATTGGTAGTTGGTGAGTGAGCTGTTGATAATGAACTTGATGATCTCAAAAAGCAAGGGGGATTGGGACCCCAATCTTTTGTGATCTCCTGCTCGCCAAAATCAAAGCCTAACCCCACAAAGTCCCCAACCGCAGAGCAGCCTGTAGATGCCTCTTTGGCTCGACCAAGTCACCTGGAGTCTTTGACCCTTTGACCCTTTCTTCGGACTGGCAACACCCAAAAGAAAAGGTCAGGGGACCAGGACCACAGGCCCCCTCACCCACAAAAGTACAAAGTCTCAGCTAGCACGGTCTGGTCCTTCACATGAAAGTTGAAACCCATAAAAAAAATTTTCTTCATTGACAAGTAAAGAGAGATAAGTGTGAATGAAATTTTGGAATCTTACAGCCACCATTCCAACTCCAAAAAGTTGCAAATTTTCACTTTTTAAATATTATTCCATTGCTTTGTTTCTCAGGACCAATAGACAGAGGTTAAAGGAGAGCTATACAATAAAAGATAAAGAAAAGAACCTATATGATCTCCAGGGATGATGACAAAAGCTTTATAAAAAGACACGAAAGTTTAATCGTAGAAAAATGTTGTCCATTTGTCTTGGGAGAAAAGCCGAAACTGCCACATTCTTTTTTTGTTTCAGAGCTCCAGATTTTGGCTGTTTCATAATTTATAATAATAAGCTAACCAATGAAAGGACCAAACCCTCATCTGATAAGAATTGCGACTTTTTATAGCAATAACTTTTCAGAAGAATAGGAGATTAAGAAAGCTTAATAAATCAATTATCAGATGCAGGCTTCATCTTGCGGTGAATGCATTACTGTAGAATCAATAATTTGTGCACAAATTACATATAATCACGGATGAAGCAACTGGACTGAACCTATCGGACAGATTGGTTCAACCACAAACTGGAGGCCTGTTGGTCAAGCATGATAAATAGGATCCAATATTCAGTGGACCAGTAAAAAAAGGGATAAAAAACTGAATAAGAGCATTATGTATTGCTATAGAATCATTAATTGGTGCATGAGTTGCAAGTAATATCCCATACACTGAACTATTTCCAAACATGCACATGCATAGTCAACTTCAAACCACAACCAATGCTACTTTCAGAGGGGAAAAAAACGCCTAATATAATCAAATACTACATTTCCTAGTGGAAGGGATCATGTGTCTTTTAATTGCACGGCTTGACTTGGGGAAATGCAGCTGCTTGAAATGATTGCATGCAAATACGATAAAATGAAAGCCCAGATTTTAACATGTTTTTAAGTTATACGTGACTTTGCTGAGCATCAGAAGGCCGATGAACTGCGCCACTAGGAAAATTCGTTAACAACTCTTTTCAAGGTGTTTCTTTCACTCTCCTTTAGCTACAACGTCAGCCACAAAGATGCTACCCGAATCACACCATCCGCCAAGTATATCCCTGTTAGAGCACTGCAGCATTAATTGACATAAACACCAGTTAAATGACTTCCATTCAATGGCAACACCAGATAGATACAGTTTAAATCAATGCAGACCTAGGCAAAAAGATCCAATATTTTCTGAGATTAAATCCATATTTAACATTTTGAGAGAAAGAAATCTGGGGTGGCTTGCAAATGATGAAAAGCAGAACATCACCAAAAAGAACTAAACAAATTATTGTAACTATTAATACCAACAAGCAGTCTCACGTGTTAGAAGATAGATAATAAGAAACAAAAAGAAAATATTATATTGATCTTATTACCAGGCAATCAGAGTCATATTAAGACTTTGGTACCACACAGCATTCAGTTCTCAGCAGAGAACAGATAATAGATGGTCTTACTGTCACACTCTCTATCTCTACCAAAGAATAGCCATAGAGGGCTATCAATATAGAGTTACATGGACAGAATTTGACCTTTACACTGGCCTACTAATACCAGCGTCTGTCTCTGCTAGTGTCAATACTCAATGAGAAAAGATACAGAAATTTCATCCAGAATTTAAAATGAACACAATACCTTACTGAATCCCAGCCAGTTTGAGTCTCCTCTAAATGAGAATACCTTACTGCTTTCTTGCCACTGACCACAAAAGACCTGCAAACGTTCCTTATTATTCAAAGGCAGTGCAGGATGGAACGTCACTCTTACAAAGTAAACAACTCAGAATGATAAAACCTTGTTGTCTTACTTAGCAGATAACTACTTTTTTAGCAATAGAAACTTAAGCAGTAATCTATTACACTTCGACACTGAAGTTCAGGGAGATTTGGCCCTCATTCTTCTAAGCTAACATCCAACCACATACACGGAAATAAAATTTTCACTAGGTTCAAAAGCAGTCACCTCATAGTCAACCCCTTGTACATAGATGTAATCAGAGTCAAGAGACGAGAAAGCAAGTCCAGTAATCTGCCTTAACAACAGACAACAAAAAAGAGTTATATGTGGCTGCAATGTTAAATCCCAGTAGATATGCAATAATGCAATCTTACGGAACTTCTCTAGCAAGAAAAGGAAGTGAGAACTTAACCATGAAGTAACAAAGGTCACACTAAGTGTTTACTCCCATCCTAATTCCATATGCTGGATGTCAAGTTGAGGAGGCTGATAAGTATTTTGCCACTATTTCTATCTTCAGGTCTGATAAACATATGCTTGTCTAGAAAATTTACATAACTGGTGAGGTTGCTAAATTAGAGTGGGGGAGGAGGCACAAAAAGAAAGAAACTTGTTTCCTCTTTATAAGCTTTATCCACTGATTTTGTGTGTTCATGTGCGTGAACATTTGCAGAAAAGCAATTGTTTCCACAACTAGTTTCATATCATTTCACATATAAAACATGAATTATTCAATGAAGCTCAATCCTTGCATACTGCAGGATCCATCACATAGAATCTAGGTTAAAAAGCCTAGGATAAAAAAAAATTACGGAGACCTTTTTGAAGACTAATAATTTTGCTGACTATGTTTCCAGTGTCTACTAAACATACAATATATGGAACCTATGTCACCCAGACTCCGGGTGAGTGTCGGATAAGAGATATGTCTGATATAGGTATGGTATGCTGAATTTTTTCCAAGTTTTTCCATATATTTGGAGGATCATACCCCCATACCCAAGTCCAAATATGTGTTGGACATAGGTTCTTTAGGGAAAATGAAAGAGTCCGGATAAAATAGAATGGACCAGACAATTCTCTACGCCACTACGACAACTGTTTTGAGCTTCCAAACAGATTACAGGTTTATTAAGTAGTAAATTTTGACATCAGATCTGGTGTAATGTAAGCAGGTTAAGGTCTATAGACAAGAATTAGTCAATTGTCCTGCAGAACTGAGTGATCTTCAGCAGCAAATATTTTCATACTTCAAAGTTAAAAGTTACTTGCCAGACATATCTATAAGTTTAATGATAAATGAAAGAACAACTACAAAAACATTTTATTCTACACTAAATGGTACTGAGGTAACAACTAGGTTTTTCATTGAATGCATTACTATAGTATGACAAAAGATCTCAAAATGACATACCAGGGGGGAAATGCAGTCAAACAATTAACTGACCTCATATTTTGAACAGTGCACCCATCTTGAAAGTGCTGACCATCTACACAGAAGAAGTGAATTAGCGTAGTACGTTCTCATTGTATTTAAGGTGAAGAAACACCACTGAATTTTCATTGAATCAGCATACACAAGCCAATCATAGGATAAAAGTCCATTTGGTAGATTAACCTGGGAGAATGTGATTTTCGTACACATGATTAACAGTAGAATAAAATAATTGCCATATCAGTCCATCATATAGACAAAACTGAGAGATAAATAAATTTTATTTCCAACCAGCCTTAATACTCCATTCTATATCAAATATTGTTTCATTTCCCATCCCTTATCAGAAGATAAATTCTAAAATAGAGATCACACTTTAATGGGTTTGTTTATGACTTCGATTAGCAATTTGTAGAGCTCAAATCCACAAAAACAAGAAAAAAAAATGAAAATTTTGGCAAACAGTATGCAGGAAATGGTAAATATTAGCCCATCACAGCACAAAATCAGAATCGCAGAATGTGTCTGTGTATCTATCTATGTCGCCTTCTCCACAAACTGGTTTTTCACCACTACTCAAGTTGCGCTGTCTAACTTAATGCAACTTCCTCCTCAGTTGTCTAATATAGCCATTGATCTTCTCCCAAATTCAATCCTCATGTATAAATGTGTATAGAACACATCATTTCATAAAATTCATCAATGTATTCTTGCATAATCAAGTCTACTGAATGCACCCTCAAATAAACTGATATAATCATCTCGAAGATCAAAATCCACCAATCTTCCACATCAGCAGAGGAGGCAGAACTAATTAAAGTTATAGCATATTTACTTTGTAAAAACCAACATATATAATGGTGGCCAACCTGCGGGGATCATAGATGGTGACAGTACGATCAGCACCACCCACTGCGATGTTACCAGTTGAAGAACTGCAGACAGCATAAAAGATATCTCCAACAGAACCACAAATACGACTTACACAACCACCATTTTCTTTCATTCTCAAGTCCCATATAGACAGCTATATTAATACCAGAAAATGAAGCAGAGCCATCAGATTATTTAACATATTGAGTAACATAAAATAATAGAAGCATTATTATATACCTGGCAGCCTTCGGTTACAGCTAATAGAGAAGTCTCATTCCCGTGACCTAAATTCTGCATGAAGTTCAGTGAAGATGGATACCAGAGCCTGATAGGTAAGAAAATAAGCTAATATAAATGTCCATATAGAAATTGCCAAATATTAATAACATAAAATAGGTCTTTTGTTCTTTTTTCCCTTTTTGAGGAACTTGAATCTTCTATATTCTATGAACTACAACATTGTGGATCCATTAGATAGACAGCAGAAACAGAAGTGTCTATTTATGTTGGCACTCCATGATAGATCAAGAAAATATATATGAGGGTTTTGGCGACTATGATTTCCAAGCAGCTGTGAGAGAGTAGAAAATCCACATGACCGTATAAACTTCTCTACTTAACATGTTGACTGCACTCCAATTATAAACATGCAAGCCCATAATCAAGAAATTGAAATACACTCTTTTGCAACTGTGTATCACTGTATCTCCAGAGCAGAGAAGTATTAATTGACAGTACCCCAGCTAGAATTTTAATGCAAAATTGTTGAGTCCCCTGCCGAGGATGGACATTGGGATGACTTGGTACAAATGTAATATACATGTAAAGGATAGATTGGATAGATATAACACTCACGTACGCAAAGTCCGAAGATGAATATCCTGGTCATAAACATCAACACTTTTGCAGAAGCTTCGTGCCACTGCGGCCTGGATTAAGAAATTAGTTAGGCAAAGTGAAGCTCCAATCTAATGGTAGAAATAGCTTAGGGCATTAAGTATTGATCCAGAAGATGTTTAAATGTAACGCGTCCAACGAGTGAGAACACAGTATAAAATTTAAATCAGAGTTTACTTCGTGTATCTCATTGGCCACTGCTAATCCCACGTTCACTGCTATGAATGTAAAATTTAAAACTATAGTGACTTTGACTAGGTATAGACAAACAGTTATCACAATCAAGCGTTCTTTTAGATGCTATGTCCTTAATAAATGAATAAAACTGATCGAGTTATCAAAACAGGAGACCAAAAATTCTAACACCTATAGAATTTTATTAGTTTCAGTTTTCCTACGAAAGGCCACATACCATGGACCATTGGATTGGACTGAAGCAAAGCCCAGACCAACTACCTTCTCCAAAACCAAAATCCCGAGGTAATACTGAATAGGTAATCCTGTCAACATCTGAAAATTTCAGCAGTGGACATTGATAAGACACCTTAATTACTTAAAAATGAAAATTTGGCAAACAAAATGATACAGAGTCCATCAGCAAAAAAAATAATTTACATATGTTTAGCAGTTGCCTTTCGTACTTTCTCATTATTCTAAGAGGGATGACCCAAAGAAATTTGAATATTTTATACCGGACAGATTTAATTTCCAAAAGTTCTAGACTTTCCCACCTTTTCCCCTCAATTTTCTAGCTCACCATCCAAAACCACACACGATCTGAACCTAATGTATCAATAAACAAAATAAGGCTGCAGACAAGTAACATACACAGATGCATTCAGATAATAGAATTAACTAAAATTACAAGTTTGGAGAAGCCAAGACTGCAGATCATCTATAGCATGCTAATTGCCTATGCAGCAGAAAGCAAATAAAGGAAGATTCTAGCTGGGCAGGCCTTATTTTGATGATGAACCAGGACTAGTATTAGTTAGGCAACTAAAGTATTTCCTTTAATATTATTTTAGCACTTGAATCCAAAAGAAGAAAAGAAAGGGGCAAGGCTTAACAACTGTCACGGTATGGAAGTCATGAAAGCTACTTAAGAAGGCCCTAAGAGATATTATGAAACTCTTTTGCCACTTATGAGCTAGGCATGCCCGCCAAATAGGAAATTCAAATTGCAAAAGAGCCAAACAGTTAAACAAGTACATAAAGCTTGTAAATTGCTTCTAGGAAAGAGAAGCACCCTAAACTACTATTGTTCCAAATATGAAGAAAGAATATGCCAGAAAAATTTTACAATCAAACATACACTCAAATAGGATGATATGAGAAATTACAGGGAACGTACCTTTACCACTGGCATCCAGTTTAGAGACAATAAGATGACCATAAGCATCCACACTTCCCAATACTAGGTAACCAGTGCCTGCAGACATTGCATCACAGTTTGAACAAGTGTAAAAATATCAATAGCACCTAAACAAGGTTCTTTGAAAAAAAATTTGATGCAGCAAAATCAGAACATAATATCAATCTGATCCAAAATTCTTAATAGGATTTTGTCCCTTATAAGGGAAAGATGATTTAACATGAGAAGTAAGAGAAAGCTACAAGAGAACATACAAAAGAATCAAGCAATACAGGAGCCAATGCTACTTGGCATTTTAAAGTTCGAATCATTCACAAATTAAACCACTAAAATGCTACAAACAGCGAAAAACACTGCTGGAAGGAAGTAAAACTTATAAAGGTTTAATTATGACTTTAAATGCAAGTTAAAAACTGATATTGGACTTTGACTTCCAGTGTTTTGATGGGAAATCAATGCTTTTTCCTTTATGCTAGTTTGCAACGGGCAGCTACACATTTAGTACCAACAGATGCCTCACTTGAACCAGATTTTAAGGGTTTGTTTAACTGTTACCATAAACCCCAATAACTAATGAGAGATAAGAGATGTATGCTGAGAAACAAAATATATTAAAGATCTAATACTTCTGATCAATCACATACAGTTTCTACAGTCTCTCTTTCTTTCTCTACCTCCTTCTCTCCATGCATGTAATGGAACTTGCTATACTATATTACCATATGTACATCAATAAGATATAAGAAAAAAAGAACGTCAATTCATAGTGCAAATAAGAAAGATTCCATCCCTCTTCCAGAAATTAAAATCATCCATTAGCCATTTTATGTATAACATAAGCTATAGAAATGGCTTCTAAAGAAATGATCAATGGAAAGACAGACTAAATATCAATGCAAAAGCCACTTACTTTCAATTTCGGAAAGTAAAATGCTCTGAATTTCTGAACGATGAGGGCACCGCTTAAGTATTGAAGAGTCTATAACCTTCAAAATCACAGACAATAACAAGATCAATATATAATTGAATGAATAACACAAGGACAGGTTAATTTAGAGTCTTCATTCTTCTTTAGGAGAAAAATAATGAATGGCATGATGTCAAAAATCATAGAATGAGTACCTTTGTTCGCTCAGGAATAAGGAGGCCTTCTTTCCCTTTGCTAAGCCAAGAATCTTCCAGCAGAATCTATTAAAATTAATTATTACAAAAAGAGCAAAAAGGATAAATGGGGGTTTGTAAGCAATTTATTAAAACGACCTTTACACATATAGAAAATTTCAAACTATATATATATATATATACACCTGAAGTTTGTAGATGTAGCATCCGGAGGCAATGTAAACCCAACAAGAGGAGACGTCCTCGTTCACCTGATCAACGAAAAGTTGAACAATATTAAATAAAGAAAAAAAAAAGGTATGAATGATTTCAAGTAAATGCGAGGCACATAAAAAGAAAAAAAAAAAGCATACATGGAGAGCAAGGCGAGTAGACTGTAGGTTTGCAGGAGATGGGTTCTCAAGGAGTGTTGATGGCACCACCGCCTTTCTCAAACTCTTTGCCTCCAAGGTTGACCCCATTTCTCTCTCTCCCTTATTTCTCACCGGGTCTGGCGAGAAATAACAGTTAAAGCTAATGTTGGGTTTGGCAACTGTTTTGCGGAGATGGGAAAGAAGTGCAGGAACAGGGAAAACGAAGGTGACTGTCGCTTAATCGCTTAAAATGAGAGGTTTCTTTCAGAGGGTTTAAGGTTTTAGATTAGGTTCACACTTCAATGGCTCAGTCAGACAAACCAGTCTCGTCCTTCATTTCCTTTTGACTGTGGATGGGATTTCCCTTAAGGCTTGGGCCTATTTTTCATTTTGTTTTCTGTAACTAGATAAAATTATTTAACTCAAATAGTTTGTTATGAAGAATTGGACTCAGATCTCCTTTTATTGAAAAATAAAAAATTATAATCTTTTTATACACAAATAATTGAAATCCAATTTTCCATTAGAAAAACAAATAATTCAACACTATAACCAACAAATATACAAAAATGCACATAAATTCAACACCACAAAATCTATCCAAAGATGAAACTACCCTGACCCAGCAAGTCTGATTAAAGTTTTTGCAAATTCAAGCTGACCCAACCCAACTTATTATTTGATAATATTAATAAATTAATTTAAATTTAATTATAAAACTACATATAAATATTAATATAAAAACAAATATTTTTAAAATATAACAATTAGACGGACTTTCAAGCTGGTACAAGCCCTGAGCATGGGCAAACAGAATTAAAAATTTTCAAGCCACAATTCGGCCATGGACAGGTACTGCAGTAAAAGAAAAGATTAAGCAGAAGCTTTAGTTCTTCTCATTATAATCCTAGTCATTCTCCTTCCATTCAAGGTAACGTAGGAAGAGCGAAGAAGCCTGGACCTCCTAAACAACCTAAAAATTTCCTTCACTTCCTCCTTACCGCACTCATCCACGACCACCACACACACTCCACCTTTTCTCACTGTCCTCTCCATCTCCGCTGCATATTGCATGGGATACAAGGCCTCTTCCAAATGACCAGAAAAGGCGACATCGAAAGCCCCATCAAAGAAGGGAAGATTATGGGGATCGGCCCTGCTAACCAAAGGCAATGACTCTATCAGTTCAACACCAGTAACATCCTCAACACCCATTTTCGATAGAGCCATGACCTCATGGCCTGCTCCGGCTGAAACACAAAGCACTTTGGATTGGTTCTTTAGGACACCCAATTGGGACAGTTGGGTGAAGAATTGCGTAAAAGAAGAGACGTGGTTTATCCAAGATTTGGAGGACCAAAGGCGAGCATTCTTCTTGGGAAGAGGGAGGTAGTGGCGGGGGGAAGAGTCGCAGGTGGATTTGGGGAATCTAAGGTGAGGCTTTTGGGGAGCATTGGCTGGGATGCATGTTTCTGGGATTTGGACGAGAAGGAAGAGAAGTATAAGTGTGGCCACTGTGATCGATAAAAATGATACTTTGTTTAGGAATCTCCGTATATGTCTTTCCATTTTGGTTTTATCCGTGATCGAGACTTTTACCCTGGAATTGTAGCAGTCTCTTTCTCCATCATTGATGCACAGAGTCCTAGGATCACAATAGAATATGCTATGAGAGGGAGAGAGGACTTGTATTATCGGTGTAAGCATGCAGCACACCTAGCATTGAACTGGAACCAATGCCTACAAGTATCTTGTATTCTATTGTATTTGTAAACTGCAAGACAAGAAACAATAAATGGAGATACCATTAGACCAAATGTAAATTGCAAATGTATTTGTCAAAAGTTAACAAAAAAGACGACTATCAGAATATGCTGGCACGAAGATTTGAGAAACGTGCTTTGGCCGAGTCGGTTAGTTACTTCCCTTAACAGAGGAGTTTCCTGCACCAACTGGGTTTAGCCCCAAAACCAAGGGGGGGAAAAAACAAAGGGGTAACACGACAATGCCCTTATAATTGATCCTGTAGTACAAGGCCAATGACATTCATTAAAAGTTTTTATACACCAACCCACCATCACACTAACCCTTGGTAGATAAATACTCTCAAACAATAACCCATGCAACCACTCAACAAGGTTAGTTTGCCCATCATCAAGCAAAAAGGAGATAAATACATGTATAATCATAAACAATGCAAATAAAGCGATATTCATGAACTAACCAACCGATTAAAGGTCTTAAATTTAAAAAACAGATCCCATAAGGGTCACGAGAAAGAGAAAGAAGTTGAATTCATGCTTTCATATAGGTCAGTATTCATAACAGGGAACCTTTGGGTATATGAAGTGCCTAACAGAAGCACAAAATAAACACTACAAAACCAAACCAAAAGAAAAACATGATGCTGGATTTTCATCCAGCAACTATGAAAACGATTAAGATGTGAAGAATAACAAGAACATATCTAATCTAAATAACATTTTCTTCAAACTATCAACCATACCTGGAAACAGGACCCAAGCCCTGAAAATTTGAAATATACATTACGAAAAAAGGAATCAAGGTACAAGAGTGCAACAATTGAGCAGCCACAGCTCAGGCCTGTGGCCTCTAGGCTATTCAAAGAGCATCTCAAAATAGTAATGATCATATCAAATACTGAAAAGCATTGATATCTTGTTCATACCGTGAAGGCAAATTAAATTTGAAGAATAATATCTGAACTCCTACAACCTGCAAATTATTTGGTTACAAACTCAAAACGTATGAACTCTAGATAGAACGCAAAATATAAGAACCTACAACTGTCTCAGAGTTGAGAACTGAAACTTCTAACAATTCACAGATGTTGAGGCTATATGTTTTCATTCAAACAATTCCACAACCACTATCAGTGACATGCACTGTAATAAGAAGGCATAAATTAGTAATGTTAAGAATATAATAAAATTAAAAATACACATATAAAAGATAAATGTAAAACCGAGCCTGGCACAAATTCATAAAAGCAATAAAAAAGCCAAAATAGGCCTCACCCAACTGCAAAGTTGTAAATAGTAATTAAACTGTGTGTATGAATATGAGAGGGGAACTGCTCAATTTTCATTTCTCAAATGCTTAATTAGAATTTAGGAAAACAGTATTAACTAATAATTTGGAGCTATATTTGGCAGTTGCACCAATGAATACTGTAATTCAAACACACAACATCTGCCCTTTCCACTAAGTTTGACCTCATTTTTTTGACAAAAGACTACATCTGACTTTGAAACCCACGACAGTACAATTCAAAAGAGCGCCTCAGATCTCATAGCTTTGACAAAATCATGTAGGGTAACAGCTATTCACCAATAGCTTCTAACACACCACCAAGTTATGCATATAACAAACATACACAAAACATGCACGTATATAATTTATATATATATATATATACACAGAGAGAGAGAGAGAGAGAGAGAGAGAGAGAGAGAGTGAAGGAGGTGTCTCTTAAAAGCTCCAGATGAATCAAAAACCAGAACTGCTCAATCAAAATGAGTTTTTTCATCACTGGGCAAAACGCAGTAGGATTATGATGTATGTCAAGGCAAATTATCTAACACTATAATCTAATTCCAATGGAAAAGAAACTACGATCTACAATCACAACTTCTTAAAGGAATTTAATTATGCAACTTATAACAATTTTACGGAAGACAAGAACCCTTTTAAGGAAAAGGCAAAGCTCTTATCAGTTTGATAATCAAAAGACAGTGAAGATCGTGATTTTTATAAAAGCCAACCCACATCTTCATACAATGAAAAGACACAACACTGATGACACTAGCACAGCAGAGGCAGCATTGTACACTTTTCTATACAGCAGTTACTAATACTATAGAAGAAAATCACAACCCAAAGATTTCCGTGGTAGACAATGCTAAAAATGTAGTTAAACATACACGACAAGATTCAAACTGATCAGAGAAGCCCTCAGATCTCATAGCTAAGTATGGTCATACACAGTTTTAATTAGCTGACTTTCATTAAGAGCCTTCACACCTCATCAGCTGAGTCAACAGGAAGATTAATATGTGTGTATGTGTGTGTGTGTGTGTGTGTGTGTGTGTATAGAGAGAGAGAGAGAGAGAGAGAGAATGCTCAAATGAGAGTCAGAAATAACTGCTCCAGTCAATGAGATTTCTATCATGGGGCAAAACACCAAATACAAAAAGTACACTACAAATTAAGTCCAAAACGACTTTCATAAAAATGTTAGAAAAATTACCGAAATAATAGAAGGCATTAATATAGGGAAGAAACTCTAATTTCAAATATGTCCACTGAACCAGGAAAATCAAATCTAAAAGTTAAATAGGTAGGCAGTTATTTACTACAATCAATCAATATATATTCACTCCAAATAATAGCATGCAACTAAACTCTAATCCACACCGTATCTAAAACATTTTACTAGAAATTTTAGAGAAGGAAAAACAATATCGCAGTTGAAAGATAAATAATCCATGCGATGTTTTTTATAGAAAAAGTAATA
>JAQSVH010000010.1:20480487-20495492 GCA_029448705.1 Adansonia digitata | reverse complement strand
CGTTGAAAAAAAATGTGTTTAGTAATGTCTTTAACATAATGATAAATGTGAAGGGTAAAACAAAAGATAATCTAAAACCTAGAATAGATTTAGCATTGCGTTGCAAACGCTCTAGTGGAAAGCAATGGAAAAACATATAAATTTTTAAGCTAAAAAATGCCCCCACGAGAAACTAATAGTTCTTCATTTTGCTAAAAACGCCATCCTTATTTGGCCAACGTCGCTACATTAAAAGTTTGATAAAACCCATGCCTATTGAAAAATATAGACTCAAATAGTTTGATCCAGCTCAACCAGTGCATCTTCCTCCTATTATCTCTTTGCCCCAATAGAAATTATTAACAATTTTAGTTAAATCCTCCACTAAACTATTTGGCGAGGAAAAACATGATTGTGTCACTGCCTTTACTAACACCCCTGGTCTTGCCTTCGAGAGAATGCATTCCTTCCACCCCTGCACTTTCTTCCCCACTCTCTTGGATGAAGTTAAAAGTTGTCCCTTATTGCAACCAGTAAAATAAGGAGTTCTAAATACACATCTTTAGCCATTTCCTTGTGAATTCCTAGAGTATTTTTCAGTCAAGTCCGTAACATTTGCTACTACATTCTAACTGAAAAACACTGCTAATTTGTCCATATCTACACATTGACCAAATGTTATCCCATAATCATGCAATAAGGTCTTTGCTTTTGAACAATCACCTTCCGTTGCTCTGATGAAAAGAAGACTATTACCTGCAAAAAAATAATTAAATGAGACACACTCAGGCTCCCTTTAGATATGGAAACACCTTGAATTTCTTTCCTTTCTTCAGCTTTGTGCAGCAAAATGGAGAGTCCTTTAGCCACCAAAAGGAAATCATAGGGGAGACAAAGGGTAGGACTAGGACAAATAATGTTAGTGCACTCACCATTTATCACAATTGAGTATGCCATAGACAAGACACTCTTCATTATCAAAGAAACCCAGCGCTCAGTAAATCCTAACTTGTGCAACATTCTTTGCAAAAATGACCACTCCACACGATCATAAGTTTTACTCATGTCCAGCAATAGAGCTAGTCAATTTTTTTTAGAGGCCAAATATAAAGATAAAAAAAATTAATTTTTTTAAAATTAATGTTTTGAACTTAACCTACAATCAAAAGATAAATATATAATATATTTATTTGATGGGTCACTAAAAGATAAATTTGTAATCTATTAAAAAATTTAAAAATTTTTTAAGATCCGAAACTAATAATTATATTTATCTATAAATTTTAATGCATAAGGTTAAGTTATAAACAAAAATAAATAATAAATATAAATATAAATATTTTTAAAGATCATCTTAATTATATTTAATATATAAATATATAAAACATTAAAACGTATATATTAAGAGAATTTCTAAAATTCTTAGAGGGATCAAGCCCCCAACAATACACTATCATCTGCCGCAACTCAAGTCCAACTTGATCGCCATCTGTCTTCCTTTTCCTTACCTTTCATTGTTCATAAATCTTTCATAAATAATTTATGAACAATAAAATGGAGAATAAAATATAATGCCTATTAATGTTCATTTATAGAAAGCATAAAATTTTATGAACAATGAAAGGCATTAAACTAAATTTATAATAATTATTCCCCCAAATCCCCCTCTTTTCATTTGTCACATATATGAAACTCACGCCAGTAAATGGAGATTGTTGTCACTATAGCACTTGTTGTCCGCTTTTATATCATTATTTACATTCAGGGTCACATCACTTTCACTTTTGTTCAATGATGAATGCTTGGAATTTGACACAAAATGTTCGACAACCCAACGTTGGCCTATATAGAAGTGGATGTGCTTTGTTAAATTGGCAGGGTCCGGTTTAGCACGTAAAAGTAAAAACGTATATCAATATAAAAATATAATATAAATATATTACGAATATAAAAATATATTAAAGTTTATATAAAATAAAATATAAATAACTTAAAATTTATATAAAATATAATTATAACATCGAAAAATAATAGAAATAAGATATAAATATTCAAACCATTAGATTCAGTGATATGGAAGGTGGCCAAGTGGGAAATTCCGGAGAGTTAAAATTCTTGTGGCAAGCGACGAAGAAAGAAGAGTGGTATGATGATGTCAAAAATAGGTTTAGTTTCCTTTATTTTTTCTTGCTGTTACTAAATTTTATAATTTATAATTGAATTTTGTACATTTTTATAATTTTGAATATCGATTAATGAAGATTATTGTATTAAAAAGCAATAAAAAACTCAACTCATGTAAATATATCTATACAAGTAGAATGCAATATTAACACTAAGACGTAAGGGTGTAATTGAGGCCAAGTTAAGCTAAAATCATAAGAAGTTTAAGCTCAAACTCGATCCACAATTTGAAGTTTGAAATTCGATTTGAGCTCAAATAAGTTTTAATCTTAAATTTTGAATTCGATTCAAGATAAAAATTAAGCTATTTAAGCTTATGCAATTAAGTTCATTTATGTAGTAAAACATGAATTTGATTCTCATACTTGACTAAATTCAATTCTTTGTGCTATAGTTTTAAATTGAGATTTTTCGATACTAATTAAAAAAAACTTGATTAATCTTGCAAGCTATTTGAGTAAAGTATTATGATATTCAAATTTGACTCGTTTGATAACTCGAACTTGACTCGATTATGTATGACACAAATTAGATTTTTCTAACCAAGTTTTAATAGCTTGCGAGATAAAGTGTCTCATTTACACTTGGACACAGATAATGATAAGACTGTTTGTAGGACAAGCGTGATCGAACAAAGGGAAAGTAGAAGAAAATAGACCAATTAAAGTGGCATCAAACAACATTTGAAGGTAGAGGGTTGGAAGTGTTTTCGGTGTAAATGAATTAAGTTTTTTGTGAATTATTTGGGTTTGATTTGATGAATATTTAAGTTTTAATTAGTTTATTATCAAGTTTATTTCAAGTTTAAATTATTCAAGTAATAAATTTAAGTTAAGTTTGAGTATTTTAATAGCAAATTAAAAAGCTTATAATCTAATCAAAATTTTATTATATATATATATATTTAATATGTACTTTTACATAAATTAAGTTTTAATGTTACATGCGTTACACGTGATTTTATGCCTCTAATTTTTAATTTATTAAATAATGTATTTTTTCTTTTAATCATAATTTAAAGAATAACTCAATTCTAAAACCCTTTGTGTTGATTCTTTTTTAAATATATTAAATTGATAATATATAGAAATTTATTCAAACCAAAATAAATTTAATAAAAATAAGAAATACGAAACCATTTTAAAAAAATAACTTCCAAAACAACCAAAACCTTTGTTGTGAATTTTTTTAAAGCTATCGAGTTTGTAAGATTCTAAAATCTATACGAGAATAAGAATAGCAAATAAAAAAACTAAAACCATTCTATTAAAAATAAGAAGCAAAAAACTGCATAATGGTTAACAAAAAATTACACAACCTTTGATGTTTTGTGAAAATAACAATTAAAGCATATTTTATATTGAGAAGCCTTAATTTTAATTGGTATATAATACTAATTTAGTGGTAGTTACTCTAAAATTATAAGTACTAACGTAATATATATAAATTAACTGATGATTAAATTTAAACAAATGAAATTATCCTTATATTATTTTGATTGAATGTTCGGATAAAAATTTTAAAAATATAATCGTAATCTTATAATATATAATATTATAATATTATGATTATATTTTTAAAATAAAATAAAAATAATTGATATTATCATTTAATAAAAGTGTTTTAATTAGATTAAGCTTATGACGTATAAATTATATAAATATTATTAATAATGAAAATATTTATAATGCAATTTAGAAATAAAGTAAAACAATAATTTTTATTTTTTATCAATTCAGAAGATTCTCTAAATTTATATTTTTATTTATATTATAAATTATAAATAATAAAAAATATAATATTTAATTTTTATATTTATAATTTTATCAAATCTATTCAAATTTAATTCAAATTACTTGAGTAGATATCAAATTGAATTTAAATATAAAAATTAAAATTCAATTAAATTTGATTAAATTTTAAATTTTAAATTTTTAAATCGAATTAAACTTAAATCTGGCACTTTACTCGGGTTGATTAAACCCCAAGGTAGCCATGCCTATCTCGTCTTGTCTAATTAGGTACGAGAATTTGCGAATTTCGTAAAAGTGGCTTTAGATTAAGATCTAATTAATGATACTACGTATGGAAAAAAGTAGATTAATGAGAGTTGAGCAATTAGGACATGATAGTGGGGTGAGACATGACATCCCTAAAATAAAAATGTGCCATTGTCAGTTTAATATCAAATAATTATTAAAAGATAATGTGTGACTTTTATTATTATTATTATTATAAAAGAAGACAAAATAATAATTCATTGCAGATAAAAACAAGTCCCATGACATCTGCATAAATGAATTTGCTTTATCTCATTAAAAATATCAAAGGCTATAACAAAGTAACTATGACATTTAAGTTAAAAACTAATCAAAGACAATTAATAGTAGATCTTTCAAGTTTTTAGCAAAGTGTGTGACTCCTTTTTCTCTTTAAAGGTCTTACTTATCTTCTATTATCTTAATTCTTAAAGGGTCTTTTAGTAGTAATTTTGTTTTCTCTTTTTTCTTTTTGCATCTCACAACTGCTGACAGAAATCTTAAAGAGAATTTCTTTACGAAGCAATGTTATTCGAATTTAAAGATGAGTAAGCTCAATTTTTTAAGTTATTTTATATATTTAAAGGATCATATTAAATATATTTATATCCAAATATATTTTAAATTAGGATGTCTTTAGAAAAAATGAAAAGTGGGATAACGATGAAGATGTACCCAAAGAGCAAACTAGACAAGTCAAACAAGGAGGAGAATTTCTCGCTGTACAAAGAACGAGCCAACTTGTTTTCAATTGTTGTTTTCTTAGCTTGTAAAATCCAATTAACGATATAAATTATAATATTGTTGTTCTAACGGCCAACCTTAGATTATAATGACATGAAGAAGATGGCCTAAAGTGATCAATATTGACTGGATTCAAACTATGAACATTTTCTTATTACTTACCAGTTATTAGTAAGCATAAATTATCTGATCTGATGATAGTGTGATATTTCTTCCATTGAAGAACTAGTGAAAACCCTTATAATTGATACGATCAATAACTAGAATTTAGGAAAAAAGTTTTTATATATATATATATATATATGTGTATGTACACAGCTGGTTCACAGGATCAATCGAAATACGAAGAAGTTAGAACAAAGACAGCAGACAAACTAATAATGGAAGGGAAAAAAACGAGAAGATATATGTTTGATGAATCAAGGATGGTGTTATTTTCCTTTCATTGTAGAAAATGCCATCATAAAAGGGGGCCAAAGCCATTTGTTGCATTTGAGTCCCATCAGTCACTGATGTGTAATGCACTCCAGTACAATTTCTTCTTTATTTGCATCTGAATTTTGCTCATCCATAACCCTTTTTCCATCTTCTGTCTTCTTCCCCCACAACACACTATAAAGACCTCCAACAAGTAGTACAACTCCAGCAACACTGCAATATTAATGATTTTTTTTTTTAAATGCTGATATGAAATAAGTAATCGAATAATTGGAGAAAAAAAATGTCGTAATCAACGGTCATGATTTCATAATCCCATGTTAATATCCATAGAGTAATATATAGTATGCACCTTCCCCAGTGAAGGGTTTCCTTCCACAAGAATGTAGAGAAGATGGCTGTAATCACAAGAGCTAATGGAGTGAAAATTGCTGTGAAAACTGGACCTTTCTTCTCTATAGTCCAGACTTGCAGCCAGTATGTGATACCAGTGACAATTACACCCTGCCATGATTATTTTAGAGTTAGCTAAAGAGGCCAAGCTATACGATAAAACTGTGTATTTGCATACATGTTTATGAGTGCATCTATGTAAATTCATTGATCTATTGATAAAAGGATTGGAGTTTCCGGGAGTTTTTTTTTTTAGTATAAAGAAGGACGTAATCTGAGAATAGAGAAAAAGGTTGTAAATACTAAAATTTGAATCTCAAATCTGTTAAATGTCATCTCTTAAAAACAATTTGCATGAACAATCTGAATTAAACTACGAATTCAAGGCCATGTTTCCTAGTTAGATAAGCACCTAAAATCTAGAATCTACTTTTAGAAGTGCTGTAATCACTATCGTTTGATTTGATTGGCTCAGATATCACAAGGATTTCCATCATCTAGTGCAACAATTTTGGCCTAATAGGCTAAAGGACTTCCTTTCTCGGACATGCCATTAAAAGTGATTGGAAGAAATACAAGCTTTTTTTTTTTCCTCTCTCTTTAGGGTTTGATTACTTTCAAGGTTTTTTTCAATAAAAAAAATTAATGAAGCCTCCATGATTGTTATGTAGAAATATTTTATGGCTGTTTTTGGGCATAACATGTTTCTAAGACTATGTTAATTTGATGGATTCAGTAAGAATTAACCATATGCAAACAAGTTATAATGGATGAGGTCAATTAACATACACAATAGGCTACTGATAGAAGATGGACATCCCATCCAAGCTTCCAGGCTGATGGATTTCTCTCTGTTGCAATGGCCCAAAAGGCAGATTGTATGCAGCTAAAGAAGCATTGTAGAGCAGTAAGGCGTATTTTGGCTGGATATTGCTTCACTATACGGCCCTAAGATTGAAAACACATTGTTCAAAGGATAAATAAAAAAGAAGTGGGGAAAACAGAACAGATAATGAATGTAAAAGGAGAGTATTTTAATTCAGATCAACCTGCAAAACAATCCACAAGGACCAAGCTGTATTGGCTGAAAGCATGATCAGACAACCTTTTATCCACTCTCCAATGGAGTCATTCTTAATCTGGGAGTCTGCAGTTTGCTTTTGAGTTGCAGGATACCAGTTCATGAACTTTATAGCCGGCCCCTTAACGAAAGCAAACACCAAGGCTCCAGAAAGACCGAGTACTGAACCTAACAACTTGGCCATTCCTGGAAGTTTTCTTATGGCTATGCTTTCCATCCTGAAATTATTCAAAGTTAGTCCTTCGGGTGGCGAAAGAGATCTTTGATAGTTATTTCTTCTTTCGTGAAATACCTTAAGCAAACAGCAATGATTAAGGTAAGAACAGGAATGACGTTGGTAGTGGCAGCAGCAAATGTTGCAGTGGTGTAGTTGATTGCAACGTAGTACAGATTTAAACTCAAGGTGAGCCTGCAATTTTCATGTATGAACCACTGTTAGAAAATTGAATTATGAACTGATATTGGATTATAACATCAACTAAGATCCTGTTCATACCCGCATAACGAAACCAAAAAGATCTTGCAGACTAAATTGTACGATAGAGACGTCTGCTTACTGCAAATTAGAAGTTTCCCAAACTAAAAAGTAAGAAAAATGGGAGAGACTAAGGGTTAAATGTAAAAAGAAGAAAATATTTTGTACTTGAAGAAACCTTTCGAGGAACAAAGCAAATGGAGCTAAGGCGATAGTGGCAAAGGCTTGCCGATACACGACGAACACGTAAGGGTTCATTCCCTTAGCAATTGCTGCTTTTGAAAACAAGGCCATGCCTGCATATACAAACTGTATAAAGAGCATTGCAATGTAAGGCTTATGGCTCTCCATGACCATTGCATATTTAAGTAAACTCTTCATTTTGAGATGCCTCTTAGCCTCCTTTTGTCAATCTTCAATTCATAAGCTCTTCAATATATAGAAAAAAATAATAATAATAAAACCAAGCACTCAGCAGTCTCCTTTGGCACCTTTTTTCCTTTTTTTTTTTTTTTCTAATTTTTTCTGCGTACATGTCAATATTAAATTAAGGTGGAATGTGCTTTCTGCTTCAACCAAAGATTGAAAAAAATTTTAAAAACAGTCATTTGAGCCTTGTCATAGTGGCATGGAGGACCACAAGGAAAACAATTTTGCCCTACTTTTCATGACTCAAAGGAGACCGCAGCGTGGGTCAGTAAAAAGTAGAGTGAAAACATACTTTTACTAGATATATCTGCCATTGGCAATTCTACAATAACTAGCATCTAATCCTTTTCAGGCAAAATAAAAGTCTTGCTTAATAACTACTGTACATGCCTTTTACCTATTAAAATCCCCCCTAATCATTGCATGGTGATAAATAAACAGTAATCCAAAGTGATGCTGCTTTTTCATTTTTTTTTAAGTATTCATGTATTACGTATATCAAGATAGGGTACAAGAGTATGACCCTTCAAAAATTTTTTAAATATATAAAAAACTAAAAAATATATATATAATCATGTCAGGTATATACTTATAATCCAACCTTCACACACAAGTTCGAGAGACAAAGGCCCAAAGGCATATTGCTAAGAGCGCCAACAGGTTTGCTATTACCTGGAGCTCCATGGGTTAAAGTGATCGATGTTTGTATTCTCAAACGAGCAGTATTTGCCATTTTAATTAGTATGAGTCACTTCTCTAAGTTCTCTGTCAAAATTTATCATAGTTTCTTTGAGGAAAAAAATTATATGGCAAGCAATCAAATCATTTTTAGTGCTAACAAGAAACCACTAACAAGGCTTGGCGGGATATGCACTGAAGCAAAAAATCCGCCCAACTCGGATTCTTGTTCTAGAGTACAAACATTAAATTTACACCGCAAAGTCTAATGGACACGAAAGTCTATGTCGAGTTTTATTATTTTAGTGCAATCAAAAGTAATTTGAAGTTAAATTTAGATAAAAGTGCCTTTTTTCACAATTGTTTGGACGAATTGCAAGATCTGTTAAAAGATATTGTTATAGGTTTTCCTTTCAGATTCATGTTCATAGGCTAGGCTTAATCCGTAGTTGCTTGTGGAATGCTACGCGGCAAGAGCCCCATTCTAATGTCGAGAGAAAAGAATCGATTCCAATGGCTTTTCCAGGGATTCTAATCTCGAAAGAAACAAAGGACAGACTGAAAAGTTGGAAACTTTGGTAAATTGGCCATGCACTCAAATTTCGACCACAAAAAGTATTATTATTTTCTCCTGAGAGTTTCTTTCAGGACAAGGCTTAAGGATATTTGTTAATGCAGAGTCCTCCCAACATGATATTTTTGACCCACTAGTAAGGAAAATCTTGAAAGTGAGTTAACCAGTACAACCTTGTCTGTTTTTCAATACTTAGCCTCATGGAATTAATCTTGCCATACATCTACTACCAGTGCCTGTAACCGAAAATCTCAGTAATGATACGCTATAGGTACCGAAAGATAACATCTAGAGGATCCAAAACTAGCTAATCCTGCTTGATAGCTGCTTGCTTGACATTGAAAATATCACATAAATTGAGTACTTAAGACCTTTGCAACTATTATTGTGCCGCACCATGATAATCCTCGAACAAGCAGCCTTGTTGCTTTTGATGAATTCGAACCATCACAAGCTTCGTCCAGCTTTAAATCTATGACGTTGCACTGATGTCTCATTTAGTTTTGAGTATATCTTATCGTAGTATGTATAATTGCAATATTTACGAGTCAAATCGAAAAATCATGAACAAGAAACAAGCTTTTTTCTGGAGAGTACGACTTGCCAATGCCTCCGCGCATATCCTTTTCTTACCAAAAGAAATAAATAAAAAATTTGAGCATGTGACATTATTGTGAAGATGGCATGAGAATATCCCTGAAATGGAAGCTATTTTCATATCTTTTCTAGGAATTTAAGCATGTGTTAATATTAATTTAACAACAGTTGAAAATACAGAACAATAGTTTACAGGACAATAATGGAAGCCACCAGCAACTTGCTAAAAGGGCATGCTCCACCTTATGTTTCGTTTTCAAAGCTGACAGACCTTTATGTACATCCGTTCCAGCCACTTGCTACAGTAACAAATTTCTTCTCCTTCGACTGTTGTTTGGTATGATCTTAATAACAGTGCCATCCATTGACCATTTCTAACCAATTTTTGTTATGGTGTAAATCATTTGACAATTTCTCTCTCTGGAGATACTAAAGAGCTCATCGTGCTATAATGCAAAATAAACCAAGAAATTAAATTGCGATGGCGAATGCATTTTCAATTGTGCTGAATTTTATCGTGGTTGCAAATGTGAGAATGCTATCATGATCAATTACAGTAAATATTGACTATGGTATAATCTTTGAAATAAGTGTCAAAATTTTGAAGGAAAACAAATAGATACCTAGTCATCGAGCTAAGATGATCATTGATAACCAAATATCATACAGTTTAATTCCCTCTTATCCGGGTCTGATAGTGAATGCCTGAATGCAAGTGAAACTTGAATGGAAGACATACACTTGGTCTAATCAATAGCCCATACTTAAAATCCAGTTGCAAATTTTGAGCCAGATTTTGTTCATCAAAACATGGCACAAGGAATAAAAAAGCTTGTCCGGTATCACATGGACATTTGAACATGACATGATCTTTTCAAGTTTTCTCGAATTATCAGTCAGTTTTTTTCAGAATGGTTTGGACTTTTATCTATCATAGTGTGATAGAAAAGGTCCAATAAAGGAATTTAAAAATAGAATGGAAGCTCTCATCCTCCAATAATGCAACCTTCATCATTTCAATCCTGTCCCTTCTTTTTTTTTTTTAACTTTCTGAATTTTGAAAGTCTTTTAACGTGTTATGTTCTTCCTTTTGCTCCATGAACTCTTCTTTTAATGAACTCATCCCTTAGCATCACGTTTTTGAATGCTACGTAATTTAAGTAAAAATTTAAATTACGATCGTAAATATATTTTTAATTTTATTATTTTTATTATAAAAATAATTAAATATTATCATGATTTATTACGGTGAATAATATCATATGCAAACTAGTTGAGGATATCCAAGTCCAACCACCTACTTTTTCCTGACCAATAAATAAAAAGGGAAAAATGCTGGAAGTGGAAATTTTGCAATGAACTGATATATTTTATTTATTTATTTACAAGTATATCAGACAGACTAATGTGTTGAAAAATTTGAAGTTACTTGTAATATATCTAAGGATTCTCCCAGGTTGCAAAAGTTGAAAAAAAAAAAAAACAAAAAAAAAACTATTACTGGACTGCAGTTTCTTGCTTTTTGGTAGCTTAATATTAAAATTCTTACAATCATTACCGCAAGAACCCAATTATGCAATAGGATCACACTGCTGAAGCACACGCCAATGTCTGGCTGGCCAGATCTGTGGAGTCAATTCAAAAAGCAGCAACGATAGAAATGAAGTCATTCATGAAGTAAGTCTTTGGCATTTAATAGAACTAACAATTACGGATTTAAAATATGATTGCAGACATATTTCCAATCACGTTATATTTATTATGGTTACGGACATAATAAATATACTGTCATAACAAAGGATGTCCAAATCGTAAAATAACAATTGTAATGTCGCATTTCAACTGCTATTTAAATCCTACTAGGAATAGACAAATTTCCCTCAAAGAAAAGAAAAAAGTTTTCTTGAATTGCTTATTAAGTGACTGATTTCTACCACATGATCCATCTCTCAGCATATCATTCTTTTTTGGCAAAAAGAAGGTTATAATATGAAGATTAGAAAATGAGGACTTTAAAGAGTGACTGCATAAACCAGTTAAATTAAATCTCAAATTTAATAGTATCCTTATTATTCAATATCATATTACTTGTATTCAAGAAAGAGATTTACGCTTATCTGAAAAGAAAAACACATGGACATGGATGAGAGTTTTACATAAGTTTGATGACGAGTCAGTTTCAGACTTTCAGGAATAACATTCTCTCTGAAAGAAAATGAGCACGTGTTACTGTTTCGACACTGTTTATCAATGGCAACTCCCTTTTTGCAAGTCTGTTCACTTAATCAGGCCTACCACTACTTTCATTTTCGTTGAAACTCTCCTTAGAAATTGATTGTCCACACAATCTTTGGACACCAACGGCGACACTTTGCAGCATTACTCCCAGTCGTCTCCACTCTGTCCAATATGCAAACCTTGTCTAGACTTCATCAGATGATACACTAACCAGTGCTTCAATACTGTGTCTTCAAATACTTCAGAAGAAGACAAAATGGTTTATTTGGATGGCCGTGAAATTATATTTGATGACATAGAAAACAGTAGTAATGAAAAAAATTAATTGTTGTAGATATAAGATTGGATAGTGCAAGAGTGAATTAAAATTAATAATAGAATATGTTTAGAAATGATTACAAAAGTGAGCTAAATTTAATTTAGACATATTCATGGGTTAAGTCAGGTTGAGCCGTGCAAGGTTAACAAATTATATGTTTGTCTTGGCTCGGCTCAAATTATGATTTTTTTGTCCGAATTTATCTATATTTGTAAATAAACAGTCTAAGCTCATTTAACCTCGCCCGTATTCTTTATTTTTTTAATATGTTTCTAATTTAATAATTAATTTTTTTATTAAGTATTTTGCTAATATTATTTTAAAAATGCATGATATGATTTCCTTTATAAAAGTCTTTTAACAAATTAACAACTAAAAAAATAAAATTATAATTATTCTTATAAAATATATAATTATAAAAATATAAATTTATAATAAAAAAGCCTTATTCAGGCCAGGGTAGGCTTAGGCTTAAAATTCTC
Organism: Adansonia digitata; assembly: GCA_029448705.1. Lineage (NCBI taxonomy): Eukaryota > Viridiplantae > Streptophyta > Magnoliopsida > Malvales > Malvaceae > Adansonia > Adansonia digitata. Next base: position 20,482,842 of record JAQSVH010000010.1, on the reverse strand, counting down.
TATCCAATCCCAGCTCGCTTTTTAAATGGGTTTTTTTTTTTTTTTTGCGGAAGCCTATTTTTTTAGATTTAATATTTTTGTCCAAACTCTCTCAAATATTAGGCCAGCCTTTAGGTTTAGACAGATAACCCGACCTTTGAATAGGTCTAACTAAATTATATAGAGTGAAACGGAAAAATATTAATGACATTACATTAAAATGTGTATATATATAAAATAAAATTTTAAAATTATATTATATTAATAATTAATAATTTTAATTAAATAATAAAAAATATGTTAAATTATATTTAAAATAATATTTTAATATATATAAATTTATTAATTAAATTATAATATTATTAAGTTTTTAAGAAAGATAAAATATGTTTTTCAAATTAACAAAATAAATTTATTTTCAATAAAATCTATTTTATTTTTAATCAATTTTTTATCATTAATTTTTTTTTGGGTGAAATATATGCATCAAAATTCTATTAATCCAATCCAAAACTATAGTTGTATATAACAAGCATGAAAAGACCTATAATCATTATCTAGAAGTGAGATAAAAGTCACAAAAACAAGAAGTTCCATATGGTCCACAATCCCACTTACAAGTTTATAAAATAAAGTTGAAAAAATTAATGATTGAATAAGAAAGGATTCAATGTACTGAGAACTTCCACCAAATTTTTAATAAGATTTAAACACAATAGCAAGAATATAAATGTTAATTACATTAGCTTGTAGAAATAAAAATGTCAGCAACTCCTAAATTTATAGTTTTATTTTATTTTTTCTAGGACAACAAATTTGGTTCATTTAAGGCCTTGGCTTGTGGCAAGTAGCAGGCCTTATGATTTTGAGGTCTCTAAGTTCGAGTCTAGCATACATGGGATTGGCCTAACTTTATATTAGATTCGTTCAACTTATGTGATTATCAATTATTAATTTGAGCCGTTAATTCTTATATAATAAATGTCTTGATAATGTTTATAATTTCATATAGTTTTAATTTTAAAAAATAATTATTCACATGAGATTAATTGGCCTAAGCTCGATGACATATAAAAATGATCGTAAAAATTGTGACATTGGTTAAAATAATATTTAAAATATGTATAATTGATGCATTATTTTTTTAAATTCAATAAAAATATTATTTTAATAAAAAATTAAGGTAATGACTAAATTTTTTAATTAATATCTACAGGCACCCATTAAAAAACTGAAGCTTACAACTCCTAAATCCCAGTATTTGTAGTTTATTTACTTTGTAAAAGAACACCGAATTTTGTTCATTAGAGAATCAAACATTTATATGAAATTGTCGGGCCTAAGCCCAATAAAGTATATTTAAAGCTGAAACCAACTTTCTTGAAACTGCAGATGATTGGATCTGAGCTCCAAATAAAAATTAAATTGCTTTAGCTCGAATTAATAATTTTGAACGTATCATAATTATAAAATATAATATAATATAAATAAAATAATAAAAATATTTTATAAATTTTAAAATATATTATAATTTATAAAATATAAATTATTAACATGTTAAATTTTACGTAACATAATTTATTAAAATATCAAAATTAATATAAATATAAAAATATAATTTTAACATAAAAATAATACAAACATTATTTAAATACATCAATAATCCGATTAACAATTAAGCTTTGGACATTTTACTCTTATTTTTTATTTGGCTCAAAAAAAATTTTGGGTTTCAACTTGACAAAGTTTTTCTCCGCCGGATATAATTAACTCAATTGAGATTGCGTATATAGGTATTTGTTTAAGTTCAAATATATTTATTTTGGGGTCTATTTTTATTCGGTTTGCATTTGTTAAAAATTTTAAAATTGTATTCAAGATTCACTCATTTTAAATTAGTTATGCTCAAACTCGATTCACTTAAATTAAATAAATATGTTCACGAATATAAAACAAATGCGTTTATGAATATATAATCAAACATATTCTCAAACAAAAAAAAAAACATAAACAAACAACTAAACACGTTTCTTAATTGTGATATAAAATAATAAAACAAAAATACTAATAATTATACTATAAATAAATAAATAAAATAAAACACAAATAATATTATCAATTGTATTGTCACTGAATAACAAATAAATTTTAAACTATCTATTAAAAAAGTTTTAAATGATTTACAAATAAATTTATATGTGAATATAAATAAATTAAACATTTATTATTCGAGTTCTACTCATTTAATAAACTAACCTTAAAATTTTGTTCATAATTATTTAGTTAAATTAATAAATAAAATAAATAAATAAAAATTAAATTATTCATAAATTATTTATTCAATATTTTATCCATTTACATCTTAATCGTGAAGTG
>JAQSVH010000010.1:20455482-20467236 GCA_029448705.1 Adansonia digitata | reverse complement strand
TGTGCAACAAAAGGTGAAACCATGCAAAGTTTCGAATAAAAACTCTGATAGAGTACACCACCAGGAATTGTTTTCTTGGTGCCAAGATTCTTTGCTTAAGTTGTAGTGCAGAGAAACCCCTGCAGATAGTTGGATGTTGTTCCTGTCAGCAAATCAGATAATAAATAATTGATATCAGATGCATAAGTTGGTATAGTTTATACGTATATTGTTATTTTTTGTTAATAGATAATTAGCTTGTTGGTAAAGAATGCAGAAAAGAAAAATAAAAGAATTGATGAGTGATTGAAACTTGGAATCATCTGTTTTAAGGAAACTAAGATCTCAATCTAAATAACTTCCTGGGATCTGTTTGGCACCCAAATTGTGCTTTATTCTTTCACATACTAAAAATCTTCTGAAAACATCACATGAAACTTTCTACTGCACTGCTTGCAAAACCTGTAAGATTTTATGTACTATATTTTCCTTGTAAGAAAGAAAAACTATCAGTTTCTTGCTGCCATGTGATAAGTGAATGAGAGAGGGATGGGGAAATGGAGATTTTAATGGTGAGAAAGTGGAGAAAGCTAGGCAAGGCATCTCAATCCAGTTGCTAGAGAGAAAGTTTGTGACAGCAAAGCTCACGAGGAGGGTTTGGGGGAACATAAAACAAACCAGTAATAACAGTGTCTTTTTATTTATTTATTAATTTTTAAATTTTTGCGAAGGCAAAGACAAGAAAAAAAAAAAAAACAATTACATATCATAGACATAAAGAAAATGTGACAAGTCTTCTCATAAATCAATTACGTGCCCCTCACTCTCACCCCCTCCCCCATAATAGCAATAACATGGTGATGGTGCCCCATTTCTCTTTGATGTTTACCTACCTTACTTCCTCCATCTCCTCTTCACTATTTTTACTCCTATTTCCCTTTTCCCCCTAATTTTTGACCATCTTATATATTTTTTTTCTTTTAAAATTTCTTTCTTTGACTAAAGTACCCTTTTAACATTATCTCTTAATGCATGCCTCTTCTTCTCATTAGTATTTGAAAAAAAATTCCAACCTATTCCTCCACCTATTCTTTGAGCAAGAGGGAGTCATCACCAGAATATTCGAATATTGAATAGCTAAGAATTGAAAAAAAATTAATTTAATTTAATTTATTTATATAATTACTTTTAAAAATAATAATAAATTAATTTAAATTCAAATTCTAAGGGATACAACTTTTTTTTTTTATTTTCAGATCTTGGTTTTTATCGTAAAGAAAGTTGCTATGAATAATTATGCATAGGATTGGGCTAAATGGATGAATTTTTTTTTTTTTAGCAAGTCAAATATATTCTACCCAGTTTCACACTTAAAAAGAGGCATGTATGACGTTATGAACAAGGCCATTGCACGTGTTTGACCTATTCGGATATCGACCCGAGTAACATTTCCTCTCACGCACATTGACTATCCACTTCAATCAACATGTTTATTAATTACATGTTGAAAATTTCCATTCTATGAATTCACTTTGATAATTTATTTTTGGGTCTATGAAGAACTAGCTATACCTATATGCTACAACTCATTTATTGCCAATTTTAATACCTATCCAATATATATATATATATATATATTGCCAATTCACATCTTGTTACACTCTTCTTGACACCATTAAAAATAAAATGAATAATATCCCTTATTTCATTAAATGAATACTATTAATGAAATAAAAAACTAAGAAAATAAAAAAATTTCTTAATAAAGTTAAAAGTGTTAAGTGGAAAGGAAATAATATTTAATAACACAGAATAAAATTTTTTTTAAAGGTTAGGAATGTATTTTTTTTTTACCTTAAATCAAGGTATTTCTTTTTGTAATTTACCTTAAAATTTTTTAGTGTATTTAATAAACTTGCAGTTAAACTTTTATATACAGGAAAAGAATGCGAACTGCAGTAAAAAGTCTATATATTTTTAGTCAAACCGACTATTAATTCAAATTACATGCATATTATACGAATTTTTAAAAGTAGTGAGTGAGATCAAAGGATTTAGGTACATAATAATCTAGATGAGAAGCATAGTGAGGAGATTAAGGAAAAATTAAAATAAAAATTTACTTAGTATTATTATGATTGGGGAATTGAAAAAGGGGACCTTGCTTTTTTTTGCGTAGAGATTTATTGTATTAATCATTCATTGCAAATGATATAGGTATACCCATGAATTGAGTTTTGTACGAGGATTTTCTAGTTTGAGTATAGTCTAGCTTGACCTGAGATATTAAATAATTACTAAACTATTTTAAATTAATTTTAATTTTAATAAATATTTAAAATATAAAATATAAAATATAAAATATAAAACATATAATAATTTATTATTTTAAATATTTTGAAAATTTTGATTCTTTTGAGTTCAACAAGCTGATTGTGTTTTGCCTTAGGCAAGGCTTTCAAAGGGTTGACTTAGAACTAATCTTATCCACTGCTTAATCTATGAACAAGTCTACTAAGACGTCAAGTTAATTTTAGATTATTAAGTCAGTAGATAATTACAATTAACTCAATATTTATGGGACATTTGGTGCACTAAATTTAATTATGGGATTTCATATTTTTTTTCTTATGAAAAATGTTATTAGGTTTGAATTAGAGGTGTTCGCATACCGAGTTGCAACCTGAAAATATTTTGAATTCTAAGTTTAGTTCTAAAATTTGTCTAGCTTGTAGGTCTCAATCACTATTTATCTCATTAAAAAAATTAAAAAAATATTTTTATATTACTATTTATATATTTTATAATTAAATTTAAATAAAATTATATTATTTTAATTTAAAATTATTATTCTGGGCTAGAATAATAAAATACAGACTTTGATTCGAGCTTGACTGGGCCGAACTTACCAAACTGAACGGCTGCCTAGCTCTTACACAGGTCTAGTGTGAATTGATATTGATTAAGACAATATTTGTAAAAAATTTATAATTAATGTATTTTTTTTAATTTAGTGAGAATAATGCAATTAAATGAAAACACCCCTATCAAATGGTATTTTACTGTTGTTAACTCGTAGCTATAGGTAAGGGATTCATTATTAAAATTTTAAAGAATATCTTTAAATCATTCATTAGCAAAATATATAAAATAACAAAATTATATATTGAGGTAGAGATGATAAAGTTTTTGCTTTGCTTTGCGTGTATGTATTAGCTATTAATCCACCATAAGATTATGGTTATATATGTCCTATTGATTATTGGTCCCACTTTCTCGAATTGTATTATATGCTGCCTGTTTTATTTTGTTAATTTCTTCCATCAATAATTGAGTAATTGAGTTGATAGCATTATCATCCAAACTCTCCTAACCCAAGAGGTTTCACTAAACAAATTATTTAAATCCTTCCTTTAATTAATAAAAGATTATTTATATCCTTCCATTTCATTGATGAACCACTAATTTATGGGGTCATCAAGCCATTAAAAATAAACTTCAGAAACAAATCTCATTAAAGCAAATTTGATTTAGCATGTGAGAAATTGAAAAATCAAAATTGAAAAATTAAAATATGCCAAAACTATATTTATAATAACTTGGTAATTCTATTATTTTCTTATTATGTATTCTAATTTTAAACAGATATTTAAAGTGATACTTACTTGTTAATTATCAACAACAATTTATCTATACTCTGTTCCAATAAAATTGTCACATTTGACTTCTATTGATCAATTCTTTTAAAAAAAATTTGATCTTTTATTATTTTACATTTCTTATTGATAAAAATTTTAAAATATATATATATATTTTAAGAACTTTGAATGAAGTAGTTTTTAAATATAAATTTCGTAAAATTTAGTTAATTAAAATATTTAAAATAATAAAGATCAAAGTTTTAAAAAATTTTGACCAAAATATAAATTACTATATATTAACAGAAAATGATTGAGTTCATATTATGGATTAAAAATACACCAAATCAGCTGATGAATAAAAAATCAAATAAAACGACAAGAATTATATATATACAATTCTTTACCTTTTCTATAAAAGAGGAATTTATTGTCCGATTTTTGAGTTATATATTTTTATCTGTTCAACCGTTTAATTTTTCTTTTTACACTTCAGCTCATTTTCACCATTATAATAAATATGTTAAAATCTAATATATGAAAATATTATAAAATTCCCTATATCATGATGAGCCATTTTTGTATCAAATTGAAAATAGAAAAAAAAATCAAGCATTTTACACTCATGGTACAATTGGATGGATGCAAGTCGAATTTAAACTTAATTAATTTGTGTTCATGTAATTATTTTTAAAAGATTATATTCGATAAATTTAGAGTTTAAATTTTAATATTTATAACTTTTTTTCCGTCTAATAATCTTCAAATTGTGACCTCTTTCATACTTAAAAAAAAAAAAAATTTTGGATACAAGCCATGTTCATGACAGATTAGAGTAACAATCTAACAACTCAACGAGGGCAGCCATATGGTCCCAGAAATTCTAATAATTCATGAATCATAAGGAATTAATTATACAATAATATCATAGCCAGCGAAATTTCAATACTATTTATTACGGTTGGTAGGTCACAGCCTAACTACATTGGTCACTACTTACTTCAACTCCATAAATGGCTTTTGGCCCTAATAAAAATGACCTACATCTAAGTTTAATTTCAACATTCTTTTTACCCTCAAAAAGATTTAATTTTTGTTAAGATAACTTTGAACGCAAGATTTGTCAAACGATGAATCTTCTTAATTGTGGTTAATTTAATTCCCTCGTTTTGCCCAGTTGCCTGCATCAGCATCGCGGTTTGGCCTCTTTGCCCCTGATTCAGAAATTAAATAAGCGTTACGGCCCTCATGTTAATAATTAAGGGGCAGTTTTCAGGTTGCTTTCCTAAATATTTGGGACTGGAAGTTTGAGGTTTTTATGATTCGATTTGTTTAATTGGTATTTATGAGTAATGTTTAAGAATGGTTTAATCATTAATTTAAAAATGATTTATTTAATCAGTGCCTATAGCACTGTTAAATATCATTTATTTACTATTTCGAGAAGACTTTTTATATTTAATATATTATTTTTATTAGATTTAAGAAAAAATAATGTATTAATTATACCTTTTTTTTTCTATATAATCACCTTAACTAGTCCTAATGGCACTAGTGAATATTAGCGTTTGAAAAAAGTTTTTTCTTTTCATATTCAACGTATTACTTGTACAGAGTTCAAGAAAAAATAATTTATTAATTGTATATTTTTTTCGTATAAATATTACCTTAACCCACGTCAAAAGACATCGATTAACATTTGCCTTTATGTTCGAACAATGAAAAAGACGAATAGTAATATTATCTGGTGGTAACATTTTAGATTTTTAATCTCAATAATCAAGATTAATTTTTGATAACTTCAAAAAAATTTTTTAAAAAAAGAAATTTATGAGATTGAAGATTAATTTTATGGGATGGGAGAAAATATAAATAAAATGAGAAAAAAATAGTGTAGTGGATCCCATAATCCATAGGTCTCAAAATCGAAACTTGACTCTGATAAATAATGAATTTTGTTTTTGGTATTTTAATTAAATATAAAAATAATAAAAAGCTAAAGAGAATTATCTCTAATTATGTGATCTAAATTCTAAAATCATATGCACGTACAGAAAAAAAGAAGGGGGGGGGGGCAATTTCGGAAACTTGAAGGAAGGAAAGATGAAAGAAATTATGAAATTCTGGGATTGAAGGAAAAAAAAAAAGGTGTAAACTGTAAAAGGATAACATGACGTAATAAATCTAAAAAATTTATATTTGATATAGTGATGATATAAATTTATATATTATCAATAAATTAAATGATATTAATTTATTAAATATAAAATTATTTATATTTATTTATATATTATTAATAAATTAGATGATCTCAATTTATTAAATATAAAATTATTTATATTTATTTTTTAAAATTTTTATAATTTAATTTATTAATTACGTATAAATTTATAAAATATTAATATACATATACTAAAAATTAAATAGAGGAAGAATTAGGTTGCATGATTGGAGAGGGTGAATGGGATACATGTTAGGGGCTGTATGTAATTTCATCTTCAAGGTGTAGCCAACGGCCACTGAATTCCAAAACGTCCCCCCACAAAAGGCAAAGCTGACCTACAATTTACATACAATGGCCCAACTTATTATCCCCATCGTCGCTATCTGCAGCTGTTGCCATTGCTGTTTATCAATTTTCCATTACTATCTCTGATTTAATAGTACCTTTTCCTTTTGGGATATTATAAAATTCATCTATCTTCAGCCACTTTTTTTTTTAAATATTTGTTTACTGTTGTGCATACGTTTATATAAAATAAAATTGCAAGTAACCATTTGGGGTTCTTTTTTTCACCAGCAAAAGCGAAAAATAACTGAAGATTCCATACTGATTAAACATTACGAAAAAGAAAAAAGAAATTCTTGTTTGCAAATTGTTTTTTTTATTTGGGTGGGGGGAGGGGTTGAGATTGACAGGCAGATCCCCACCAAATAAATAAATAAATAAATAAATTCACCATACACCTGTCTTACATAATAAAACCCCTTGATAATATTCACTTTTTCTCTTGGTATACTATTCCTTTTGTTTGTTTTTTTCAGCTGTAATTGCTAGGAGAGAGTCCTATGCTGGTGGACTCAACTATGGTAGAAACCTCTGCCGATGCTGCGGATGCGCCCGGAATCCATGAAGGATGTGAAATTGGGATGGTTGGCTCAAATTCAGGTGAAGAAGATAAGAATAGGGTTGACGAAGGTGACCGGAGTTTTGGAGGAAATCGATGGCCTAGGCAAGAGACTTTGGCTTTGTTGAAGATCCGTTCCGATATGGATTCCGTTTTCCGAGAGTCAAGTCTCAAGGGCCCGTTATGGGAAGAGGTTTCCAGGTTAGCCAAAAATATCATTCTTTTTTGCTTTTTGTTTTTGCTTCAATGGGTTGAGAATTTAAGATATCTAGGTCATTAGCTGATCACTGCATGCAGATCATATGATTTCGATTTTCAAACCGAGTTTTGGTTTCTCTTCTGAGTTGTCGTTCATACATAATTCTCCTCGTAGGAGTATAACTTTTCTTGGATTCCGGGAAAGTGGTATTAGTTTTCAGTTTTCGGTTTCATTGAATTCAGTGTTTAGAAGGGAATTAAACTCAGCTTTTTCTTTGTCAAACCCCTTTTCTCCAAGCATTTAAAATTTAAAGCAGCATAAAGAAATCCCAGCTGCTGATAGTTGTGGTTCTTCTAGAGATGGCTTTGTTTTGGCTTTTGTCCATTTAAGTAAAATTCATAAAAGAAAGTTTACCAGCCTAATAAATGTCTACATATACTTCCAACATGGGTTGTGAGTTTCCCATGTGGCCTTGCTTGGTTAGGTTTTCTTTCTTTATTTTACTTTCTATGTTCTTCTTGTTCTTTCGATGGTTTATTAATGTCGCAAAGTGCTTTTAAGCTTTTTTTTTATTGCCGAATTTGAGATCGAGCGTAAACAGAAATGGAGTTGTTTTGCAACTTTTTTTTTTTAATCAGGAAACTAGCAGAGCTTGGTTATCATCGAAGCGCCAAGAAATGCAAGGAGAAATTCGAGAATGTTTACAAGTACCACAAAAGAACCAAAGATGGCCGAACAGGCAAGGCTGACTGCAAGACTTATCGTTTCTTTGATCAATTAGAAGCCCTTGAAAATCTTCACTCTCTCCAATCACTTTCACCTCCCAAACCTCAAACTCCAACCCCAATATCGGCAGCAATGCCTTGGGGTTCTAATCTTCCTTCTGCCGCCTCCACTATCCATGTCCCATCGACAACAATAAACCCTACCAATGCACCCCAAGCCAACGCCATGCCATCCATAAACCCTACCATTTCCACCCAAGCAGTTCCTATGCATTCTATAAATCCTCATTCCAATAATCTCCAATCTTCTTTCCGTAACGTTTCGTCAAATCTTTTCTCCACTTCTACATCTTCTTCAACTGCATCCGACGATGATTTGGATCATGGGAGCAGTAAGAAGAAGAGGAAATGGAAGGAGTTTTTCAGGAGGCTGACCAAGGAGGTAATTGAGAAACAAGAGGAGTTGCAAAACAAGTTCTTGCAATCAATAGAGAGATGCGAACAGGAAAGGATGGCTCGCGAGGAAGCTTGGAGAATTCAAGAAGTGGCACGGATCAATAGGGAACATGAGATTTTAGCTCGGGAACGATCCGCGGCGGCTGCAAAAGATGCGGCAGTGATTGCATTCTTGCAAAAGGTATCGGGACATCAACCAAACACGTTGCAATTGCAACTGCAAGAAAATTCTCAACCACCACCACCACAATCACCACCAGCGGCAGCACCTCAGCCAACAGCATCGCTATCGCTGCCGCCTCCTTTGCAGCAGGCGCCGCAACCCCATCCGCCAACTCAAACCTTGAATTTTGATACTCCGAAGATGACTAATGGAGGGAATAACAATGTGGTTTCATCGAGTCCTTCACGATGGCCAAAAGCTGAAGTCCAAGCTCTTATAAAGCTTAGGACAAATCTTGACATCAAGTATCAAGAAAATGGACCCAAGGCTCCACTTTGGGAGGAGATCTCAGCCGCAATGAGAAAGCTTGGATATAATCGGAATGCAAAGAGATGCAAAGAGAAATGGGAAAACATCAACAAATACTTCAAGAAAGTTAAAGAAAACAACAAAACAAGGCCTGAAGATTCCAAGACATGCCCATACTTTCACCAGCTGGACGCTATTTACAGAGAGAAAATCAGCAAAAACGGGAATTCATCCCTTGTTTCTTCCGGTAATTACGGGGTTAAGCCTGATAGTTCAATGGTGCCACTGATGGTACGACCGGAACAGCAATGGCCTCCACAGCAAGAAATGAGCCAGCGGGCAGAGGCGGCGATGATGGAAGAAGCTGTGAGGGAAAATGTGGATCAGATTCAAGAAGAAGATGAAGATGATGATGGGGATACTGAAGAGGAATATGAAGGGAATGATTTTGAGTTAGTAGCAAACAAATCTGCTCCAATGGGCACTGCCGAGTAGACAACAAAGGGAAGCTTCTAAATCAAAGCTGACATCAAGTGAGCCATTGACAAGTTGATTTTACTATAATATATTTACTGTGATAATAAAAAATAAGAAAAAAAGACATATAATATAAGGCAGTAAAAGAAGTTTATCTTCAAAAACTTGAATTTTGTCTTTGGCTGAGAAGTGAGTCAGATACAGCAGAACATAGTGGGGGTGAATTGGATTAACAGCCATGCACATGGGGTGTAGTTTTATAGTGGGGATAAATGTTCCTTTTTACCTTTTTTTTTTCTCTTTATTATAATTTATTTTTTATTTGCTAATAAATACATTAAGAGTGTGGACATAGTTGGGGTTTGCACATTATTATATATAAAAATAAAAACCCAACTAGTTCTTTGTATCTTTCTTCCTTGTTCATAGTGGAATAGAATTTCTATCATAAAATTTTATTTAAAAGAAAATTGGGAAAAAAAAAATTAGTGTTATGTCTTTCTTTCTGTTATAATTGCAGTAAATGTGTAAATGGGAGACATTGCTTTCAGTAGAATAATTGCCACCATTAGAAATAAAAGGACAAAGTGAAGAACATTTGCAAGAAATATGTGTTAGAGTTTATGTTTGATGCATGAAAAGCATTAATTTATTAAAAATTTTCAATTAATTTTTAATAAAATAACATCATTTAACAATATATAAAATTTTCTAGTATATGAAACATAAATGTTTGTAATTAACACTTCAAAGCTGCCTACTACAAGGCTTTTTTTTTTTTTAATTCTTTACCCTAGCTTGGTTGTAGTTTCTTTCAATGTCTGCACATAAGCTTTCGAATCCTCCATGTGCTACAAAGAGTTACTTACTTGACACATATGAAGGGTAAAAACTTTATTAAATAATTAATTTCCATGGAATTCAGCATTATTTGTCTCGATATTATTTAATTTCATTATTCCTACTTTTAATTTTATTTATGCTTCAAAATACTTTAAACTTGCACGTAACAATTTAGTAGATTCCATGAGTATATTTTAAAAAATAATTTGAAAAAAAAATGTCAACATGCCTGCCTAGCTAGAACTGATAGGATACTCTTATAGAATGGTACTGTATAATCTAAAAATGTACTTGTAATATATAAATAATGGTAAACTATAAACTATGTCTTAATTTATTTAAGTGAAATTTTATTTGGAAATAAAAAAAATTCAAAATGGTGAAAAAAATAGTGAAAAACTCAATTGATGATGTTTTTGTGATGAAAAAGAAGGGGATGAGGGTAAAAGAACATGAAAAATATTAAAATAATTATTCAGAATATCCATCTTGAAAAAATATATATATTAAATATAATTATAACATAATAAAATATTTACACAGATACGCTAATTATAACCACAAGCTGCAATTTCTTGACAAGCAGCTTAGGGAAGTGAATTAGGTAGTTAAAATGGATAAATCTAAGCCTTAAAGCCCTAATTAGGGTCCTAGATGTGGAATCTTTCAAGTGATCTTCAATAATAATGAATGAGATTATTAATGCAACCCTATGTGTTGACTTTTCAGATAGCCATTATATTGATTTCTATTCCAACTACTATATATTTCCATAAAATTAATAATCAATTGTCTCATCATTTCAGCAGGAAATTGAAACCTTTTGTTATAATAGATAATATACACGAATCCAATTTTTTTCCCTAAATTTGATGCATTTCTCGCTCTTTTTGTTCTCTGCAATCTTTCGGTCACGGCTTCTATGCTCCATACTTACATTTGCTTTGCCCATTTTGTTGGCAGTCCAAAATATATTGCATCCCACATTAAAATTAGGGTGATTGAGGCCCACAAATTTTGAGTGGTCATTCTCAGTTTTTAATAGGAAATAGATATTCTGCTATGCAGTTTTTTTTTGGGTCAGCAGTAAAATGAAACAAAAGCTCCTGCCATTGTCATACGTAAACAAGGCACACTACTCTATTTTAATTTCTGGCTTACTCGTCTTTAAAAAAAAATTTGAATTTAAAAATTCGTTTTAAGAAACTTGAATTTCGATTTAATTAAATTTAAAATATTCAATTTTAACATAACTTGAATATGAAAAAATTTTAATTAAAAAATATTTAAACTCCATCTTGATTCAAACTATAATGACAAGATAATTATATTAGACATAAATCTAAAAAATTATTGAATTAATTTTAATATGAATCTAACTTCAATTTAAATAAATTCAAACTAGAATTTTTTTTAATTTTTTTTTCTAAAAAGTTCTAACTCAAGATAATATGAGCTCGAAAATGCGTGGCATAACAGGTGGTAAAAAAATTTGAATCAATAAAATGGAAGAGAATCTTATGTGGCGAAATACATGATATGATGATGTGGCGTAACATGTTACATGAAAATCTACCATGATGTACGATGTGGCAAGAAGACATAGTGTAATATGTTGTAGAAAAATATGGCATAATGGAACATGTAACTAGAATAGGAAAATCTGACATAGTGAAACGCGCAACATGAACGTGACGGAACATGTTGCAAGAAAATCTGGATAATGGAACACGTAACAAGAACGGAAAATTTTGATTTAGTGGAACACGTAGCAAGAACAAAAAATTCTATGTGGGGAACATGTAGCATGAATAGAAAAACCTGACATAATGAACAC
>JAQSVH010000010.1:20429938-20450352 GCA_029448705.1 Adansonia digitata | reverse complement strand
TATATAGTAATTGGACTTTGAGCTGTAGTGGCTAAGATATTCTTTTCGAGTCACTTAGTTTTGTTGGACTAAAGTGAGTTGATGAATTGCCATAGGAAAAAGATGCCTTTTCTTCCTCAATTATAAAAAGAGAAAAAGAAAGAAAGAAATGCTTGATATGGATGGATATAATATAGAACAAGTTAGCTCAAAGTACAACTAAGTTAGAGCTTATAAAATAATGGGAAATATTATGTATCATTTCTCATCAAAAGATAAAATAATTGGAACGTTGAGATGCCACAAGATTCACATTTGACCTTTTCTTATTTTTAATCTAATTAGGGATAAAAAAGGATTTGATTACTTGAATTCAGTTCATTAATTACATCCATATATAACTCAAACACTCAAATGCTAAGAAATGGAACATGGGCCTGAATTGTATAATTTGTCAGCCCAATAATATAAATGAAGTGAGGAGAAGATTAACTACTTAATTAATGGCCAACAATTTTAAAGAAGAGAAACCCTAAACAATGTAACCAAAAAATGTAAAATATTTTAATTTAAAGGTTGAAATTTATAGTACATATTATTTTATAATGGAAAATAAAATAATTGAATCAGAATTAAAACCAGTATGATCTTCAATGATTGGTCCATTGGTTAGATTGATCGATTTAATTAAAAAAGTTTAAATATAAAGGAATTAATTTTAATATTTAATAAGAGATAATTATAGTAAATAAGTAATATGAGGTAGGCATTTGAATTAACGATATGATTTTTAATATAAAACTGAAAAGTTAAAATTCCAAATCATCATTAAAAAATTAAAAAAAAAACAGAGAATTCAATTTTTTATCAATTCAATACTAGTTCTAGATATGGCATTTGGTTTCCCATTGAACTGATTTAATCAACCATATATATATATATATTACAGTGCTTAAGTATTAAAAAGAAGCATAGAAGGCACAAAATGAATTAATTTTCATTTTGGCTTAAGATAAAATTTCCAGCACTATTCAAGACATATAAAAGAAGTAGAGATTTTTTTTTTTTTCAAAAAGAAAAAAAAGAGTTTAAAAGAACTACAGTATAATTTTAGAAAAATAATGTTGAAGGATATAAATATTCTTTTGAGAAAAGAACAATGAAGAATGATTTACTGTGGCAATAATAACAATTCAGGAGATGATAATGAGACTTCCACTGTAAATGATTCTAAATTCAAATTAGATCAGATTTCGAGAAGAATTTTTACAATTTAATGTAACTTAATTTGATCTAAATTATAATATATTTAATAAAATTAATTACTAAGTTATATAAATATTACTATCAAAATATTTTTAATATTTTTAAAATAAAACTAACTTTAAACTTTTTTTGAACCGATATTGGACAAAAAAAAAAAAAAATTCAGATCCAACCCGATGCTATCCATAGATTCTTCTACTCTAAGCTTAAGCTGGGCATAGGGTAGCAGATGGTTTCTCTCGGCAACTTTCCCGCAGAAAAACCCTTTGATACAGTTGAGAAGAAGTCAACCCCCCAACTTGGCTGTACTTGCCTCAACTATATGAGTTCTACTTGCTCTGGGTTTCAAAACATTCTCACCTATTCCCTTCCTCGACAGCTAGTTTAGCTTACTACAAACAAGACCGACACCAATACATTTTTCTTTCGTTACTTTTTTTTCCCAAAGATGGTGAAAGGACGTTTCCTAGGGAAAACAAGTTTTCTGTTTATCATATACATTTGTCTCACATAAAATGATTTGGGAAAAAAAAAAAAAAGCTGCTGAAATAGAAAATTGGAACAATATGGCTTGATTTGTACATTTGGCAGAAGATGATCTCCATTAGGGGGATGCCGGCAGAGTCAGCAGTTTAAAATATTTGGGTATTTTGTTTATCAGATTATTCTTGATATATATATATATTAGACATAATTATAGCTTTAATTAACACATGCCTTTCTTACTGATGTCTCCAATGAATCATTATTCCAATATTGCAAGAAACTCATCTTCCTCCTTGAAAAAGCCAAACCCACCTTCATTTGTATCAGGAAATGGCGAGTGCACTTTCATTTGGTCCAACTTAGCATTCATCCCAGACGAAAACAATGACCACCATGATCATTGCTCCAGTGTTGGAAGCAATATTCTTTTGATCTCCCCAGATGATGATGAGTGTAACAACAAGAGGAAATTAGACTATTTTACCATGCATGTCACTGAAGAGGAGCTGAAGATTAGGGAAGAGCTGGTAAGGGAGATTGAGAGAGAACTTGAAAGGGAAATCATGGATGGTATACTGGTTTTGGTTCATCGTTTAAGTGACCTGAAAGCCAAACAGATAGCCAAGGGGTTAAAGAAAAATGGATCGATGCTGATGGCTGATGCTATCACTAGAGAATTTTCTGCTTAGTTTAAAGTGTTGCATCTCATGTAATAATATTGATATGATGGACCTTAAGCCCGCAATGCAAAGATTTGTCATGCGGTATACGTTGAATAGCAAGTCTACAAGTGCTTGGGTACAGAATCAAACGTATACATCTAGTCTAGTTAAGCGTTCATTAGTTAATAGGGAGGAAAAGAAGGAATTTTTTCTCCTGTAGAGCTCATTAGTTGGATTTAAGACGCGCCTTCTCGTATAGTTTGACTTATTCATGCTCGTCAGACCTGATAAATTTATATCGAATTAAGTTTAAATAAAAATTTTTTATAATTTAGATTGATTTGAATTTTTATTTATATAAAAATTAATTTTTATTTAAATTTAATTATAAATATTAATATAAAAATAATTTTTTAATATTATTTTAAATAATAAAATGAAATTTTGAACAAATATAAACATAAACGAAGGAAAAATAATTTTTCAAATTGCTGGAACCCCACCATGAACACCACCACTTATATCTTATAAATTTCCAATACAAGATTCCAATTTAAGATTTTCAAATTGAAAGTTTAAACGCTTATATGAATGATTGTTAAGGTTATAACCTATTGGAAGATAAGGTCAATGGATGATTATACATTCCTACATAACAATTATATCTATGGTTTCATTAATTTCATGAATTTAGCAATTTACATTCACTTTTGAAAAACATTTTTAAAATATCTTTTACCTTTAACTATTTATTTTTTAAAAATTATTTATCAGAAATGTACAAATCATTTTAAAAGCAAAAGTTCATTCAGTTGAGCTGGGCATCTTCCATCCATAGCTGCCCATCATTTCCCTTGTCTTTTTTTCCTGATAAAGCCATTGCAAAATGCAGTTTAACATGGATATGATAAGACTTGCTTTTGGCCCGAGAAATAAAAAAGTATAATTTTCCAAGCTCTTTCCCCCAATGGTGCATGCATATGAACATGATGAGGGATTCGATAAGCCTATAATTTACTTTTGGCATGAAAATTTATAAAAATTAAAGCACATTTCTCAAGCCTTTGCAGACACATGATTATACATACACTGTGCATAACAACGGGAGAAAAAGCTAGGTGGTTAAAATATTTGGTAAATTATAAGTATATATAAGAATAGCATTTGATATATTAATAGTGAAAATTTTTTAATTTTATGAACGGGTTAAGAGTTTTTCATGTATCTTAGTTGTATTTTTAATTAATGTTTTTTTATTATATTGGAGGGATATATGTCATCTTGTTAACACCATTTATAACGTTTAAAAATTTCACTAATAAAATAAAAGATAATTTTTTGTGTATACATCTATGTATATAGGAAAAAGTCCTAAAATCCTTGTATTATAGTTAAAATTGTATTTTAACCTTTTCACTATTGAACTGAGTATTTTCATCTTTATACATTTAAAATTATAACAAATAAAAAAAATTACTAATCTTGTAAAATGAAATTTGTTTAAATGGTAATGTCGCTTTGCTGATATGAAAATTAAAACTATGTGAAAACAATTTTCACCCAAAACCCAAAAAATCAATCCAAATGCCTGAATTTACACATCAATTTTGATAAAGCTATATCATAATTTAAACGGATTTTATTTAACATCATTAACAATTTTCCATCAAATTTATAACAATGAAAATACTCAGTTTAATAGTGAAGGGACTAAAAGCACTATATTAAAAATAAATGCTTAATTTTGCATTATTTGGCAAAATAAATAATGCTTTATTGTGGATTTTATCCTTGTTTTTAGATTTAAGAATTCATGTAGACATGTTATATCTCATATTTTTCACGTTATTAATGTGAATATAAATATAATAAAAATGATTATATATGTTAAAATGCTAGACACAAATATAAGAGTGTATTAAATGTGTCGTGTAACTCATACTAATCATATTTAAATATAATGTGATTTGTTTATTACTTATCTATTTAAGTATTTATATTTAAAATTATGAAATCTACACGATCTACTCCAGATGTACGTATATACTATAAGTTAAATATTTATTTTCTTCATTTATATATATTTAACAGTGTTCGTGTGAGAAGAGTATTGCATGTGAACTAAAAACTAATTTGAACCCTAAAACAATTATATGTTAAAATACAAAAATCTTCCAAAATGTCAATTATTTCCTTTTACCTAAGAAATGATTATTTGTCAAAATTTTAATTTACGAACTTTGATCAGCTGAGTTTTATATATATATATATATAATGTTGTTTTAACTTTTTTTTTTGGGTCCTTTTCGGTTGCACATTGAAGGCCGAGTCTAATAAATGTACCGTTCAATTTCTGATGTCTATAAATGCCATCTTATTTTCAAACACTTAATTTGATAAAAGTTTACAAGAAATTCTTATATTATAACGAAAATAAATATTTCATTTATTATATTATTAAATTTAGTATTGTAATTCTTATATTTTAAAAATTATAGCAAATAAAAAAAATAATTAACGATATTAAAAAAAATTAAATATTGATAAAATATTAATGTATAATAAAATGTAGAATTTTAAATTGTATATAGAAATAACTTTGGGTTGTGAGTCGAGTTTGAAAATTTCACATTACATGATAATCAAAATTTTATTAGTATTTAAGCAGTTTTTGGTACTGTTAATCATTTTTCTTTAGATGCTATAATTTTCAAAAAATAAAAATAAAAATACTCACTTTAATAATACAAAAACAAAAATAATTTTTTCATTATAATACAAAACCTTGCAGTAAACTTTTGCCTACTTAATTTATACCATTTCATTTTTCTTCTATTTTAAGAAGCTCTTAATTACCTTTTGTTTATCATCAATTTGATTAAATTTTATTGAAAACTTAGGTAAAGAGCAAGTTTGCAGGAATTATTTGGCCACATGTATGTATGGTATAGAAACGGCTGGTCCAGGAGTTAATTATTATATATCTTGATGGTGATTCATTATTTAACCCAATGTGGAAAAATAATCTGTTTAATATAAGAACCATTAATTGTTAAATATATATTTTTATTGTCAAGTGAGCAGTCCAAGAGTTAAAATTCGTGACTATTTAAAAAAAAATTCTAAATTCGAATAAATTTTTTTTATTATTTTTGTTATTTTATTATTTATCATTTATAGTGTTTTATAGTCCAATCATGTTTGGAACTTATTAAATTTCTGGGTCAAATAAATTTAGTTTATATCATTATTTTTAATAAAATCATTTTTAGAAAAAAATTGCAAATTTTGAATTTAAAAAATTTAAAAACATTTTTTAAAAATTTTTTTGATAATACTATTTTAAAAATCTTGAGTTTATTTATCAAAATTTTAAACATAAACAAACAAAATGAGATAGAAATATTAGTTAGCAATTAGGTTTTACTAGCAATGTTACTTGGTTTAAGTGGTATTGTACTTGTTCAATGAAATGGAATATTATCAAATTCAAATCTCCGATGAAGGTTTGAAACTCTATAGCAATTTTATATTATATTTAAGGTCAAAATAATCATTCAGTGGGAGAAGTGCAAAATAGCTATTCCAATAAACCATACTTATTTTAAAATTTTCGAGAAATATATGATATTGAACGAGTAATATTCCCACCAATAAAGTGGCATAAAACATGCATTTAATAAACAATTAAATGGTGACTTGAGTAACTAAAACTTAAACTAAATTAACTGCTGTTTGGATTGGGGTAGTTCAATCAGAAGTAATTAAGTCAAATTTGGATTCTTAAAAAACTCAATTTGGATTAAGTGATTAATTCAGTCTAAATTCTAATGTTGTAAATTTTTTTTTTTTGGGTACATAAATTCTAAAGTTGTATTGGTAAAGGATGGATTTGAAATGAATTCAAAATGGGTAGATGGAAAATCAAAATGTATAAAATCACGTACAAATGAAATGAAATGACTCATCTTAAAATTACAACTATGAACCATGGTTCAGGACGTGATAATTTTGATACTGTTCAAGATCGATTTTAAATTTTTAAAGCTTTTCAAACAATTATAATTTATAATAAAATTATATATGCAAATAGAAACATCTATAACTTTATATAAAAAAAAATTTTAAATTCAAATACTGTTATGCAGATTGCATATGATTGTCCCTTGATAATAATAACAATAGAATTTAGAAATTTGAAGATAAGGAGGGTTGTAGGTATAGTGGTTGATGGCAACAAAAGCTTTTATTGTCTTTTACACTGTTTAACTGTGCGACAGGAGACCTATTCTTATCCTTTAGATAATTCAGATTCCAACACCAATCAATTTGTGGGGGCACTTCTTTAATGGATCACAATATTTTTGCACCATTTTTTTTTTTTTTAACTTGATCAGAGCTTGGACAATTTCTTTTTTTTTTTTTGGGAGGGAACCAAAGCAAGTGAAATGGAAATAGGGGGCAACTATGATGCCAAATAAATGGCAGATAATTAATTTTGTTATAGTGAATAATTGAATGACGGCTCCTTATGATTTGAAGGGTCAAAATAATTGCCCTTTTTTTTTTTAATATAAATTGACTCTCAAATTAATTTACATGGAGTAATTATTATTATTATTATTATTATTATTATTATTATTTAGGTTGAGGCTTTTGGTTATTGACAATGATTGATATGAGTTTTGTTAGGTTCTTGTTCAAAATTATTACCTTTGAATATTAAATGGGAGGAAGGATCCACCGTCATCTTTGTTTGTTTTAATTAGAGTTATTTGTAAATCAGATTTAATTAAAATTAATATAAAAAATAAAATATTATTTATTTAAAATTAAATTAAATTTGATTTATTAAAATTAATTTATATATATTAAATTTTATATATTTTATAATTAAATTAAATCCAATATGTCAAATTAAAATGAATAATTCAACCTTTTTAAGTGTGTCTATTTTTTTACCTGCTGGCTAAGGTTGGATAAGTCAATTTTCTCAGTTATGATTGAAATTAGAAAACTCAAACCCATGATGACTTTTTATAATAATGTTCTAATTCATGCCTCTGTTACACATTCTCATGATTAGACATGTTTATACGTGCGTGCAAACACATCCTATTGCAATTATATCAACCCAACTTTTGATGATAGACACATTGAACCAAATGTTCACCCGAATTTGCACTTTCAAAATCAACTTAATTAATTCTTAAAGTCTAATTTAAATAATGAAAAAAATTATTAAATTTCTTTAATACTGAAATATTTACGTCCACAAAAAATATATATATATATATGAATTTTTTAAAATACCTTTTTGAATAAAAAAATGGAAGATGCCTATTAATGTGATGCAAGATTTCCAAATTCTATTCAAAGTAAGGTGTAGAAGCTAACCATCTCCAAAATCGCAAGCAATTTGCGTAAAAAACAAGATTATATAAGTGATTATCGATATTATTAATAAAATAGTTGACTAAGTTTGATGCTATTAAGTCAAAGGATACTAATTCAATTAATAAAATGACACAAAAAATTAAAAATAAATTATAATTAATTTATAGAATAAAGAGGAAAATATTATTTAGTATAAAATTTAAATATTTTTAATTAATTTCATTTTTTAAAATATTTACATATAAAAAAAATCTACCCGCTACTTTAACTTTAAGTAACTTCTTTTTTATATTTTTCTTTCACTCACATAATAGATGTGCCAAATCTAGTATCTTATAATGATGAAGGAAATTAAACCAAGCAACCTTACGAGATAGAAATAATCCATTGTTTACTTGAATTTAGTGTCACGAGTAAGATGATATCACCTCAATTAAAAAAGTTGCATGAAAAAACAAATCATAATACAAACAGTGAATTTATAAAAATATACAAGTAATTTATTTAAAAAGATAAAATTTTATTTATTTATTATTTCACTCTTTTTTTTTTCACTCTTCTAAAAAAATCTTGCGTACAGTTAGTTGTTTTAAACTACTTTGTATTTTTTTTTCTCTTTCCAATATTTTTTCTATATATTATTTAATTATTTATTAATTTCACCACTTAGTTGACCTAGTGGTTGTACATAAAGCCAGCATATATACACATAAGCAAGTGTTTATATACGGAATGAAAGATGAATAACTTCATTTTGTAGACCAATATCATATATGTTTAAAAATATTCTAATCAAATTTTGCATTATCACCTTTTTTTTTATTATCATATAATATTAATTTTAGGTCACTAATGAAAACAAAATATTACAAAATAAATTAGGATAAAATTATTAATTTACTCATATTTCTATTTTTTTTTCTAAGGCTGCTCATATTTCCTTTATCTGTACCAAAGATAAGAATACTTAAAATACGTTGAACCGTGAAAGAATTTAAAGTTTCCAGAATATCTTATTTAGGCAATTTGAGAACCATATGAGTTGACACAAAATCATGATGATTATTCAGAAAGGAAAAATGATCAAGTAATATTTTCATAAAGGGATTATTCCTAAGACATTTGCATTTGCTTTGCTTTGTTGTGTCTTAATTGTAAATATATTTTAAGCATCCAATTCTCATACAAATTAACATCTTAAATATGGGATATATCCTCACTTTCAGGATATCTTGTTTGGTGTCGACATATAATAAGATTTTGAGTAATATTTGAATATTTGTATTTTAGCAGCCAAATGAAACATTTTTGTCTCAAATCTGCTAATACACGTTTTCCAAGCCAAAATAATTAATTTATCAAACTCGAAAATTAATTTAATTAGTTTATATAACTATTTAACATCTAATAAGTTTAGAACTCGTCTGTTCTTTTATCTTTGGACTATGACTTCCTTTATAAAAACCAAAAAACTATATTATGAAAAATAAGATTCCACCGAAAATGAATATAAAAAATAAGAGGGGAATTAAAGATATTTTTCATAAATATCACAAATAAATAATTCCTTGAGTTTATAATCAAACCAAAATACCCACATATAAAAGCATACAGCTAGCATTGGCTCTAAATAATTGGTATGCAAAAGCACTAAAAAAAATTATTTTAACTTCATTTATTATGGAAAAATAATTTAATAAGATCTTTTCCCCTTTTGATGAGTAGAGAAGCCAGTTTCATGCATAACAACAAGAGAAGTGAAAAGATATCAAGAAATATGATAATGGTATACTTTGTATTGTAGCTTTCAATAAAGCATTTAAAAAAAAAAAAAACAAAATCAGTTCAAAAACTTTATGAATTCAATAATATGAATGTCAGAGCTGTGGTGTAGTCTTTCTCTGGCGTGAGCCATGAGAGGGGTGACCACTGACCAACCTTTGAAACCATTATTTTTGGCTCTCACCTTATTTCTTGGCGGTGACATCATGAATTACTGCTGCAACCAAAAAACCTAAACCTACGAACATCCGTATGAAATTTTTTTTTACAGTGTTTATCGTGAATAATAAATGTTATTATAATTAATTAAATATATAATAATTGTGAAGTTCATAGATAAACAAACTTAGAAGATTCCTTTTAAGTGGACCATGTTTGGGAGGTCCCATGGCAACATGTGGTTTTGGCATATTCTGGCAAAAGCAATCTCTGAAAAATGGCTCTGATTCTGCTCCTTGTCTAAGTTTATTTATGTATCAGACTCCGACTCAACTCTCTCTTCCATGGAGGAAGTAATTAGTAAACTCAGCTCATCATCTTTTTCAGCAACGCCAGCATTTCCATTGAAACCCTTATCATGAAAAAAAAGAAAAAAAAGCCTATTATCTTTTTCTCACTTCTTATGGCAGGAGCTAAGCTGTTGCACATTTGAAGTCTTTTGTCTATTTGACATGGTGAAAACTTGAAAAAAGTGAAAAGAAAATGCATAGAAATTACCATTTTCAGATTTACACCACCATGGACATGACCATGAACAGTGAACACAAAAAAATTACAGCACTAATCTCATTTTTTTTCCTTGTTTATTATATTGAATGAGA
The DNA here is from genome assembly GCA_029448705.1 of Adansonia digitata. NCBI lineage: Eukaryota > Viridiplantae > Streptophyta > Magnoliopsida > Malvales > Malvaceae > Adansonia > Adansonia digitata. The sequence goes on along the minus strand of JAQSVH010000010.1, from coordinate 20,439,959 downwards.
TTCTCTGAACACCTTTATCTGATCTACCTCTACCTCCACCTCTAACTCTCCCTCTCAACTTATTTACTTAGCCAAAAAAATAAATAATAGTGATGAAAAAAAACATATAAGTTCCACTGACTATATGCTAAAACCCCACCAATGTGTACTAACCAATTTCAGATGTTTCCACTCCGATGCATCATTTACCGGATCGATAGCTGCTAGAACATCAACTCAAAAGTGTTGGCTCTTAACGTTTATCTGACTGACATGTGGGCAATAAAATTTGACGGTGCTATTACTTGTTCTGACAAGCTGATATCACCTCACACGTTGCCCATTGAAACTGGTTTGCTGGCGACGATCTCATAGCCACCGGCTTCGTCTTCCTCCTCATCATCGCCATCCTTGTCATCTTCGTCTTGGTTTTGATCGCTTTCCATGTCTTCCATTACATGGTCATGTTGATGATGATCATCGGGCTCCGAAGGAGGAGGGGGCCATTGCTGCTCTGGGCGTACCATCAATGGGACTGAGTTCTCGGGTTTTAATTGACTGGAAGAGCTGTCATGTTTGTTCTTTTCTCTATATAAAGCATCAAGCTGGTGAAAGTAAGGACATGTTTTTGAATCCTCGGGCCTTTTTTTATTGCTTTCTTTCACCTTCTTGAAGTACTTGTTTATGTTCTCCCATTTCTCTTTGCATCTTTTGGCATTGCGATTGTAACCAAGCTTTTTCATTGCAGCTGATATCTCCTCCCATAATGGGCCTTTTGGACCAGTATCTTGGTATTTAGCATCAAGGCTAGTCCTTATCTTAATCAATGCTTCAACCTCAACTTTAGGCCATCTTGAGGAGCTTGGCGTGTAACTTTGATCCCCATTATCAGTCTTTGACACGTTTAAATTCACCACCGGAAGCGATAATAGTGATGGAGCAGGCGTTGTCACAGGCACTGCTGCTGTGGGCGGCGCTGCTGGTGCCACTGGCTGTGGGGGAGATGGTTGGGGTTGGGGTTGGGGCTGCTGAGACGGTAGTGGGTTATTTTGTGCCTGTCCTGGGTTTTGCTTCTCAGACAAATTTTTCAAGAACGTCAATACTGCTGCATCCTTTGCCGCTGCCATTGATCTTTCATGGGCTAATATCTCGCATTCCCGGTTAATTCTCGCCATTTCCTGCATCCTCCAAGCTTCTTCACGGACCACTCTGTCGTGCTCGCGTTTCTCTATTGCTTCCAAGAATTTCTTCTGCATCTCTTCCTGCTTCTGTATAACCTCCTTCATTAGCCTCTCAAAAAAATCCTTCCATTTCCTTTTCTTCTTTCTCCGACCTTCTATATCCAAATCCGACGAGGTCGATGATGAGGTCGAATTCGACATTAGATCTGCGGAAATGTTGGGAAAAGAAGGAATTGTAGGGTTTGTTGTCGGTGATGGGGGTTGAATTGTAGGGCTTGTTGATGGGAATGAAGGGACTGTAAGGTATATATTCGGTGGCAAACTGGTCAGTGTTGCTGATGGAACAATGACGTGAGGCAGACTGGGAGGATTAGCTGCCGGCATTGCCATTTGAGCTTGAGGCTGATTGAGTTGTGGCGGCGGTGGTGATGCCGCTGCTGCCGTTGGCGGCGATTGAATGGCATGATGATGTTGAAGGGCTTCTAATTGATCAAAAAACCGATAAGTCTTGCCATCTGATTTACCAGTCCGGACATCTTTGGTTCTCTTGTGATACTTGTAAACGTTCTCGAATTTCTCCTTGCATTTCTTGGCACTTCGATGATAACCAAGCTCTGCTAGTTTCCTGTCATCAACAAGTAGAGAAAAAAACAAATCCATTTCTGCTTTATCCCATCTTTAATTCTGCAATAAAACAAACCCAAACAGTATTCACACATAAAATAAAACCATGAAGGGCATTTGATGGATGCAAAAAGGCAAAAAGGATGATAGAATTTCAAGAAAAAACCAAGAATTGATACTGATGAACACAGTTTCCCTCGCCCAAGAACGCAAGAGTCAAGACTTGAATTCATATCTTCAATTTTGAGAGTTTTCTGACGGTGAAAGTTGAGTGGAGAAATGAGGTAAGGGAGAGAGGGACATGAACTAAAAAATTTATGAGCAAAAATTCAGCTTAAGATTCCCTGAGAAACATATTGGGAAAAGCAAATGCCAGAAATGATAAGAAATCCCATATCCCAAAGTGTCCAAATATCTTAATCATATGGACATTGAATTCCCCTCTTGAAGATGCTGAATTCCCTCGACTTGAACTATAATTTTTCCTCTTGCAAAAAATCAAAACAAAAGGAAAAAAACAAAAGAATATAATTCCCTCACTCTAATTCTTTCCCCGGTAAGTACAAAACTGAAAATAAACAACTAAAAAAAATACAGATCTCCACTCATGAACTTAAAGTGAACTCAAATCTTCATTGAATTATCAACAAAAAAGAACATATAACAAAGATCCTCTTCTTGGAAAAAATTTTGGCCCCCCGTTGGTGTCCAAAATTCTAATTATGCTAAGTCCGATGGCTTTGAAAATTGCATTGGAGATGGGGCAAAAAGTTTTACTTATTGAATCAGACGCCATAGAAACTGTTTCTTTGGGGTGTACTTCTCAACTAAAAATAGTGGGATTGATAGCAGAATTTTGATGAAATTTGATAAATTGAGGCGTCTGTTTGACATGATGAATTCTGTACATTCTTATAAGGAGATCAATTCATTTGCAGATTCGTTGGCTAAACTTGGGTGTACAGATCTGATTTAATTTTCTTTTGATTTCACGTTCTGGGTGGTTTTTGGATTTTGGATTTTCATGAGCTCCTTTAAGAGTTGGTATTTCTATTTCTAGATTGATTACCTTTGCGGTAATCATTTTTTTCATTGATGAAATATTTAGTTGGTTAAAAAAGGAAAAAGGAAAAGAATAATAATAATAATAATAATCACCTGGAAACCTCTTCCCATAATGGACCCTTAACGCTAGCGTCACGGAAGGTAACATCCATCTCGGACCTTATTTTCAAGAGTGCAAGAGTCTCCTGCCTCGGCCATCGGTTGCCCCCGAAAGAACCCTCACCTTCATCAACCCTACCTCTATCATCTTCACCTGAATTGTTATTATTGCCGTTGGAACCAAGAGCAGCGGCAGCAGCAGCAGCTTCACTGCTTCCATCACGAGCTCCGCTGCTACTACCAGTGGCGGCAGCAGAAGCATCATCAACAACGACGCCGACACCAGTACCACCGCCGTTGCTGCTTCCAAGAACACTAGCCCTAGTGTCACCACCACCCAGCATATATTACCCTTTTTTTTATTAAGATACCACACAAGCTTTTCTTTCTTTCTCTACTTCGGCCCCTCCCCCCTTCCCAAGAGCTTGCAATTTACTTACAGCTTTCAATGAAAAAACAGGAAAAAAATTAAAAATCTAAATCAGCAAATATGGAAAAAAAAAGTGGTGAATTTTTTTTTCCTTTCAAAAGGGTTTTAATCGAAAATGGTTTGTATATGGGTGAATTTATTAATTTATTTTGGCTTGTGAGATCTGCTTGTCAATCTCAAGAAGTTTTTTTTTTTTTCTATTTTCTTTTCTTTTTTTAACCTTTTATTAATTAAAAATTGAGTATTTTTCTCTTTTTGGAGCAGTGGAATCTTCAGGGTTTATAATTATTTTTTTTAAAAAAAGAGTTAGTTGCTTAAAAAGAACAGCAAAGAGGAGCGGAGTGACTTTCTCTCTCTTTTTTCCAATTTTTTTTTCAGTAATAATTAAAATGTTTGCACAGAAAGATATATAATAATACAGAAAATATAAATAAATAATGTCATCAACAGCTGCGCAAACAGACGATACTGATAATTAGTTGGTTTCTGTCTGTCCACCTATTTTTAGTAAAAGCCGGCCCCTCCTATTCAGCTTTTTTATTTCCTTATTTATTAATTTTTATTTTTTTCAAAATTTTTTAATTTTTTTCCTTAATAAAAAAAATATGAATATTAAGCAATATTATTTAAATTTAAAAATAATATATTTAATTTTTAAATTTTTATAAAAATTATATATTACGTCATATATCACAATATATATATATATGTTAGAATAATTTTAAAAAGATAAGTATATAAAATCTAGATATTGAATGTCAACTATTTTTTTTTTTTTAGTTTTCAGACTTTTAGTGGCGATTGAATTATATTTAATATCGAATGACTAAAACACCCCTAACATGGATCCCGATAAATCGCCTATGGTGCTTTAATCATTGAGGCCATTATTTTAAAAAGGGCAAAAAATTATTAATAAACATGAAAATTTTCAATTAGATAATCCAAGTACTGATCCAGCGGTTTTTTCTTATAACCCCAAAATGTTAATTAATTACCAAAATACCTTAGGTTTCGTAAAATGATCGAATAACGGCTAAAGATTCCTCTGTTTTTTTTTCTATTTTTTAAATCTTTCGTACTTTTAATTTTTATTGCGTGACACTGTGGTAGACAAAAACTCATGGCCAAAAGGGGTTCTACGGTGCGACGGCGACAATCAAAAAGTTTGACAAAATATTTGGGGCAATTTCATAATTACCAAAAGAAAAAAAAATTGCACAAAGTTATCTTAAAGAAAAGGGACATTTGCAGTGGGATCCACTGTTGAATTAAAAACTTGTTAGATGTAGGCCATGTTATTAGGGGCCGTGCCATTTATGAATTGAAGTAAATTTGGTGGCCATTTTTCTGTTAGGTTGCAACCTACCTCAATAAATAGGAGCAAGAGTTTTCGATGGCTACCATTCGATTTAAACCCGAAAGGAAGATTGGTTGATTGTTCGAAAAATATTTTTAAAAAGAAATTATTGTGAATGGTTTTGGGACCATTTAGCAAGGTAAGTCAATTGGATGTTTCTCTAATTTTGTCCCCAGAGAGATGCCTCGCATCCGCGCAATAAGTGAGGGATGTGATATTGGGGACGTTACATTTTATTTTTCTCTTACAAGATTTTCAAATTCTAAGGTCCCTTTTTATCACGGCATTTGCATAATTTTTTATAAATTATTTTTTATGAAAAATATCTTAAATTTTATTGATAAGAGTCTTTAAATGAAATTATTTTGATGAAATTTTCCTGTCATTTTTTCATTGAATGTTAAAAAAAAAAAAAAACCAACTAAAATACGAATAACATTTTTGACGGAATTTTTTGTCAAAAGAAATAAAAATTTTGGCCCCAAAATAATATAATTTTGGTTGTTTTTATTTAAAATGATTTTACTAATTTATTTTTGAATTTTTTATAGAAATTTTTATCAAAAAATGGTAATTTTTTTGCTAAATGTTGCTTTTAATTTGTTTTCTTAAATTTTAATGTAATTATTTCTGATATGAAATTTTAAGTATAATTAAATCAATAAAAATTATCATAATTATATTCAACATTATAATATTATAATATACTAATATTCAAATAAAAAAAAACCATAACAATTGTGTTGAAAAATCCATGTTCTCTATGGTTTGCAATACTTTCTTTTGCTCTTGAGTACAAAATGACAGATCTTATTCGAGAATTAATGTCTAATTATCTCAACCTTTCGTTCAAAACTGTAACTTTTAAATTTATTTGTACAAGTACCATTTGTTTCAAGAAATTAATAATAATATTTAAAAGAAAAAAAAAAGGCTTTCACAATGGTTTTATACTTTGAGGACAAAGGGACTTCTTAGAAAAAGTAAAATAATTTATATCTTTTTAACTAAGAAATATATTATGAGATAGAGATTTGAAGTTCGATTTTTTTTTTTTTTTTTACATAGGGTTTTCTTGTACGTAATTTAAAAAAGAATTTGATTTATAATGTAGAGGATTGCTTAGAGTCAATAAATGTAATCAAAAGAAGAAAGCTTTTGGGTCAAAACTAAAAAGACTTATGAAGCTAATTAGGTAGATAAGGATCACCAAGAAATGTGGGGAGAGGTCAAAAGATGAATGACAATGAAAAGTAGGGCAAAAAATTCTTTTACAATTTTTCATCAAATTCAGCAATTCGAATTTGGATTAAAAAATTATAAAAAAAATTATTAAGGAGTGTGTTAAAAATATCATTTAAGATTGCTATATTAGTTAAAGGGATTATCAGTCAATATACAATAAGCATAATGTAAAAACTTTACAAATACGGTTACGATGATGACATATGTCTCATTTAATATTTTTTATTTGTCTAAATATATCTTAAGATATATATGTTTTTTTACTAACCGTACTTACGGAGTTAAACTCTATTGACAATGAATGAAATTATTATTTTTAATATATTAAAATTTATCAAAATAATTACTCTTAATATAAAATAGTACTCTAAACAACAACTTGATTAATATTACCAAATTCAAAAGAAAAAAAGAGTGATTTTTTTTTTTTGTTCAGCATAAAGGCATAAAAAAATGTGAATTGTGTAAGATCATACACAATTATGCAATAAAAGTGGGGCTCATTTAATCAATATGACATTAAATGCATAAATAACCGAAGATGCACATTCACATGGGAGAAATGTACCGGCATTGGGTGTACAAATAAAGCAAACAAAAGAATATCAAAATACATTAGGCAAAGGGCATTTTAGTAAGAAAAAATAGATGTTTTATTTTTGTAAAATTAGAAAAGATATTTAAGTAAATTAGGTTTTTGAAGTTAGGTAAACATCAAGGAAGACCAGTCTATAAATATTTCTGTATTTATTTATTTATTTATTTATTTTGATTAAATATTTATTTATTTTTATTATTAGTTTGGGGGAAGCAAAATAGTGAATAGCATGCAATTGGAAAAATAAACCTTAATTTTACTTTAGTCTTTGCTTGATAGGTGGAAAGAAATATAAAGATAAAAAATTAAAACAAGAAAAAAAAATAAAAAGATGTATATATATATTTTCGTTAGTGTTGGTAAAAAGGATAAAAAAGTAAAAAAGTAAAAAAAATAATTTTTTCTTTTTATTGCTTAGTATAATTAAAAATATCAGAAAAAAATAAAAATCATATATTTTTGGCCATTGCATCCTTTGTAAACTAAGATGACAAAGCAAAATCTAAAAAATATGGATAATCTTATAAATATATATATTTGACTCATACAACTTTTATTTTCTTTCTTTTTTTAAAAAAAAATTTAGAGTAATTTACTTTTGTTAATAAATATAAAAAATAATAATCTTTTCGATTTTTTCATTCATTTTTCTTTACAATCAAGCAAACTCAAGATTTATTTATTTTTTTTTTGTTTTTACATCTTTTTTTATCCATCTTTTCACTTTTTCACCCAACCAAGTATGCCCTTAGCCTTTGCATTGTAGGGAGGAAAGAAATTAAAAAAATAAAAAATTAGATGAAAAAAAAGTGAAAAGATAGAAAATATATTTTTTCTTTTCATTAGTGCGCTTGACAGGAAAGTTGAAAAAATGAAAAGAGATAAATTTCTTTTCACTGATTGCTTAGTATAATTAAAAATAAGAGAAAAAAATAAAAATTATATTATTTTATCATTATACCTCTTTTTAAATTAAGATAAAAAAATCAAAATTTAAAAAATATGAATAATCTTATAAATATATACATTTTACTCAAACTAGTCTTATTTTTTCCTTTTATTTTCAATTTACAATAATTTATTTTTTAATAAATGTGATAAAACTATTTTTTTTCTACTTTCACTTTTATTTTCAATCAAACACATTCAATGTTCATTTTTTTCCCTTTTTTCACATTCCTCTATCAATCTTATCACTTTTTCACTCAACTAAACATACCTTTAAAAGTTTAATAAAAATAAAATGCAGAGCTTTATAATCATAATTTTTTTTACCTCGATTTGGTTCAAAATTCTATTTTATTAGTGAAAAGATATTAAAATATTAAAATATTGTTATATTAATAACTATAAATTTCAATAAAATTCTTACTACAAATAAAAATTTAAACTGAACCAAAATAATTCAGATTATAAAAGAAAAAACTTATCCAAATCAAATCATAAACAAATATAGTCACAAGACCATTCTTTTTCCTCTTGCATAATGGGAATTATACCTTCCCTAATGCTAAATTCGGGTATCTTTAGAAATTTATGTAACGTTTATTACAACCCTTTGAAAGAAAAAAAAAACACCTTAAAATCTATTTTTGTTTGACATGTTTAATAAATGCATCTCATCACTCTTTCATTATTAACTATAAAATATCTTGAGGGATTTTCTTTCTCATCTCCAAGGCCACTAATATTCTCATAAAAGATTCGCTTAAAAGTTATCATGCTGATACAATAAATCATGTGATACTTAGTAACAATTTTTTTTTTAATGTTATACCGCAATTAGTCACTACATAAAAAGAATTTAGAATAATTTCTTTATATATATATATATATATTTAAAATAGTTTTTTTTGCAAAAATAAAAATAGTTCTTAACATTTATTTCAGCATAAAAATTTTTATATTGCAAACAGTTGTATTAAAATTGTTACAATGCGCTACAAACAGGGGCCTGCCATGGCTCCTAAATTTATTTTATTATTATTTTTCAAGTGACTTTTAAGTAAAAATAGTGAAAATTTTATTTTAATTATTTAAAATTTTTATTTTTATTTTTATTTTGACCTCAAATATAAGAGTCTTGATTTCACTTTAAGCTACAAATAATAATATCGTAAAAAGTATTGATAATTTTTTTTGTATATATTTTTTGCGAGAAATTGTACTTTTTACGAGCATATTGAAACGTACAACACCAATATTCATGATCAAGAAATATTAAAACGTACAGAAACAATATTTGTGTAAATTATATAAAACTCACCACCATATTATTTATTAATGACATAAAAGCCGTCATTAACTTTTTTTAAGTGAGATTTGATCATTTAAAAGATCTTTTAGTAAATTTTTTAAAATTAATTTTAACTAACATTTATTAAGAAAACCTTTTTTGGTCTATAAAAATAAAGTCTGAGTTCAAGAATTCGGTTACACGTGAATAAAGTATTAAGATCTTAAAGCATTCTTTAAAAAAAATATTAATTAATCACGTGTTGTCATTGATATCGATAAAAACAATTTTCATTGATCTTGATAAAAACATCCTTAATTTTAATATTTAAAGAATAATACCTTTAATTTATTTCAATCCCTTTTCCTTTGTTTTTTTTTTAAACAATTTTTATTTATATTTTTGAAAATGTAAATGAAAAGATTTTGCATAGAATAACTGCCCTAATACTCCGGAACTTTGGCAACATTTAGAAAATTTTTCTCACACATGAATTTTTTTGGCATCATTATTAATGTTTAGAAAATCGGATCATATGTCAAAACGATGAGATTTTTTGTCGGTTGCATTGAAAATTAATTTAAATATTAAACAAATAATTTTCATATTAGATATAATAAATACTTAATAAAAATATACATTTGATTAAATAGTATAATTTTTATATAGATTCAAGAGGGAACTAAGTTCATATTTCATCATATTTAATGATTTATTTAAAACCAATTTTTTTCGTTCTTTTTGAGTTTTTATTGATTCAATCGATTTTTCATCAATTCAAAGAATTTTTTTATTTTGTAATATATATCAGATCGGACAAATCATAAATTTTTACAAGTTTTATTACAAAAAATATATATTTTAATACTATAACGACATTTACAATTTATATATATATATATATATATATTGGGAGTCAGTAGTTGGGATTTTTCAGACAAATACACGATTAGTGGAGAAGCATGATAATAGACAACCAGAGTTAAGAATTAAAAAAATTTCATGTTTTCTCCTTTTGAAAAATCCTTTTGACAAGTTTATCCTTAACATTTACCCTATTGACTGAAACTTTTGAAATTTGAAGCAATTTTTCTCAATCTCATTAATCGAATTAGTAATAATTATTGTAATATTAATATATTTTAAATAATAAAACAAACTTTTCAACTCAAATAAACAAAAGTTTTTATTCGATTCGACTTAT
>JAQSVH010000010.1:20330788-20342195 GCA_029448705.1 Adansonia digitata | reverse complement strand
CATGTGAGTTTTATCCAACTTAATATTAAATTGTTTAATTATGTATTAACTTTACAGATTTAGTATTTGATTGTAATTGTAACTTTTTTGTCCAGTAATGCTTGTGTATAGTTGCTGCTGTTGATTTTGAAATCTTAAGCAATTGTCGACGGTCTATGATGTTTAGACTCGAAGTGAATGTCAAATAATATTATATGTTTAATATGTATATGCTCAATTTAAAGGATTATACTTTGATATCAATATCTAAATATATATCAACTATTGATTATTTAAAAAAAATAAAAAGTTCAAATTATATAACTAGTGATAAGTTAGAGGAAAGTAAAAATAAGATCAAATCATCGTATCCTTTACGCCTTAAGCGACACAAGGATGACCTAAACCTTTAGAATCCATCCTTAATTCGAATAGTAGACTGCAACTCACCTAAATGAAACTAAATCATCAGTAATAATCAATCATATGCGTTAAAATCTTTTTTTGGGCCTTGTACTATACTTGGGCATGAGTCAAATCGAGTTACAGTTCAAAAAATTTTAAATTTTAAATTCAGATTCGAATTTAATTCAACTCACTCTGATCATTTAAGCTCGAATTAATATTTATTTCATTAAAAAATTATTTTTACATTAATATTTATATATTTAATAATTAATTTTAAATAAAAATATATTATTTTAATATAAATTTACTGTTTCGAATTGAATCGGACCAGCCCAAAATAAAAGATTTAAAATTAAAACTTAAACCCGATTCTGTCTAACCTTTGCCAAGGTTTACCTTGTGCACACAACCGGTTACAATAGGAGAGTTGATCACGTCCAAAGTCATTGCATTAACCGCAATAGGGGATGTCAAAGAAAACACAATGATCAGAGCAAAATTGTAGCAAAAATAGCCGTACTTGAAGGTACGGTTGGAGGGACTCTAAAAAGAAAATTATATGTCAGGCATCTATGAGGGGGAAGAAAAAATAGCTTGCCTCCTCTGTTCCTCTGGGCCTTCCCTAAATAACTACCAACAGAAAATCCAACTGTCAAGCTACAAATATAATTCCATAAAATAATTAGTTGCTTTTTCATATGTAAATTTGAGGTTATTTTTCTAATTTGAAGGGTATAGAATCTTAATTTACTACTACATTTTAATTAAAAGATCAACAACATTACCTTGAATTAAAAAGAAAGGTATATTTAAATGTAGGTAACATTACCCATTTTTCCTCCTTAAAAATCCAAATACCCTTACAAAATAGCACCGGTTGATGATTTTGGAATGGTTTAATGTAATTCTTGAACTGAATCTAGTAACTTTTTTTTTTTAAATGAAATTCAATTACTAATGATTTTGGATTAGGAAAAAGAAAAAAGAGTAAATAAACTCCATACCATAATCATGAAATTCAAGGAATTATTTATTTTATAATAATCTAAGGTAACAAAGAAATTAAAATTTATATAATTAATTACTCACTTGGTAAAGTAAAGAAAAAAAGAAAAGAAAAGAGAACGAGTCAATGCTAGCTATACTTTGGATAAGATATCAGCTTTACAAAAGGCAAATATTATCTTGAGAGGTCTACTGGAAATGTCAGGAGTGTTACATCCGTGGTTCCACCGCAACAAAGAGCAAGACATGATATTTTCTTTTTCTTTTTCTTTTTTTCTTTTTTTTTCATTATTAATTACTAAACCTTTTGGAGAAAGGTGTGGTTACCCCCCTTCCAGAACCGAGCAGCTGGCTCCCCTGTATTAAATCGGATTTACGTTTGCATTTTAACGAAAGGAGAATCATGGAACCAACTAGGCCAATATAAATCAAGTCTGAATTTATATTTTAGTAAGTCAAATCATTATCACATAATGAAATAATTTTTTATTAAAATTTAATTATAAAAATATATAAATATTAATAAAAAATAATACTTTAATATTTTTAAAATAATAATTAAGATCAAACATGAATAAATATTTTTTAAAAAAATTAAACTGTAATCTAATTTAATTTATGAATAAATTTACGTGTGGTTCCTAAACTCTTAGAATAGTTGAAGTTTGTCAAGCTTAAAGCTTAACTTTTCATATTTATATATATATATAAAAAAAAAAAGCTCAAGGCTTCTCAACCTTCTGTAATATTTCTTCTACCTTAAGAAAACTTATGACTAAATTCATCTTTCAGCAAGCTTGTCATTATCAAAATGCTCATAAACAACGACTTCCTTTTTTAACTCTTTAAAGAAATTCAACCTTGACTTTGTTAGATTTTTATCATAAGAAATAAAACACTCGGTTAAACTTGGGTTTTTAATACAATTTTTAAAAAAATGAAATTTTTTTTTAAAAAAAAATCCCAATGCAAATCATATTGTAAATGGTTGTTTTTTTTTTGGAGAAACGTGATAATTTAAATCTGAAAAAAAAATAAAATATTGTATAAAATGTGATATAATATAAAAAAATATAAATATAAATTAAAAAACATAAATGAATACATATATAATTTTTTAATTTAATGGTTAGAAATGAATTAAAGTTTGTATGTAAATTTAAGTTCGATTATAAATATTTTTTTATTTTTAAAATATTAAAAAAATATATAAATATGATTTAAATATACAAAGTATAAGATCTGTGTTAAATACTTGCAATTGGTATTACAAATCAGTGAAGTGGCAAAGGTCACTTGAACTTAATAACTATAGGGATCATAGATTTGTGTATAGATGGTTAAGACCTCAGAATCGTAGAACTTTAGCTTTAAATCCATGAGGCAACCCTATTGATACCAGCCAGCTGCCTTATTTCAATTTTAGAATTTCCAATCTGTTTTGCTCCCTAAACCTTTTTAGTATGGCCACTATCATGATTATAAATATTCGCTCATATCAGAAAAATAAATAAAAGAAATATGATTTGTATATTGTATATTATATTAATACAAGGGCCCACAACAGTTTTATGCAGTCATTGATGAGATCAAGACTCAGGCTAAACAGTACAATTGAGACCTTATAAACCATAAGATTATGTTTTAAATGACAGTAAGATACTACATATAGATAACTCCAAGGTCAAATACAAAGTCACCATCAATATCTCTTACACAAGAAATACATTAAATATTAAACTATAATCAACAGTAAAAACAATAAAATTTTAAAAATAAAAAAAAATGGGTTTCAGATTCAGATTAGAGAAGCTACATGTTTGTCTATACCAGCCAGCTATTAACAAATGAGTTTTTGTTAGCTATATAAGGTTTAGGCAGGATCAACAATCAAGAAAGGTTATGGAAGTTTTAGATTTAGAGATAGAAATGAAGAGAAAAAGGGAAATAGAAAAAAGGTCAGAGCTAAGGTCTGCCATTGAAGAACTGTCCGTGTTAGCCAAAGTTCATCCTGGTGATAATCTTGATGCTGCTCATATACAAACCAAGCCTTTTCTTCATGTCTGCACCTTGATTCTTCAAGTTCTTGGTCAGTTTCTCTCTCTCTCTCTCTCTCTCTCTCTCTCATTCTTCTTCTTCTCGCCCTGCAAACATGTGGGTCTAAAGATATCAACTAATTAAACTTACTGTTTCCTACATTTTTGTTCTTTTTCAGACAAGATAGGCCCAACTATGGCTGTCCTTAGACAAGACATTCATCAAAATATCCAGGTTCAAAGTAAAACCACAGTATACTAGAAGAGTCTTTCTTCTTGGTTTCTCCATTTAATTTGCATATACTTGCATGACAAGAACAGCCTTGTGACTTTTCAACCAACCTTGCACTTCTTGTCTTCATATTTGTCGTTTCACCAATTTTTCCGTGGGCATTTCTGTCCCTGTAAAGGACATGTTTTTGTCATTTTCTTGATTATTTGAACGTTGATTGAACTCTGCCTCTTCTCTCCAATTTTTTTAGAGATTGGAAGTTCTTTGCGAATCGGATCCTACAAAGTATTCAAATTTGATTGAGATTTTGAAGAAAGAAGAGAGAGAAGGCAATGCAAGAAAGGTTAGCAGCTGCGGTAGAGCCTTTCTCTGGCTTACCAGGTAAGCAGATTATTAAGTTAATAACTAACACTTCTCCATTGATATTATGATTTTTAATTACCGGAATCGAAATTGAGCGTTGGATTGAATATATATCTAATGTGATTATACTCAATTCTTTTTAAAGTTTTTCATATATCTGAATATGAGCCAGACATAAACATGAGTATTTTATAGATTCCAATCTAATCACAGCTAGTGAAAAGGTTAACTGATCTGGATAAGCCTTTTCTCTAACAATCAAACTTATAACTGTTGATTCAGCTTTGCTTTCTGTGGTATTAAGTATTAGAGAATAATTAAAGAGCTAAAACTTTAAATTCAATGATGGTCTGTCATATTGGCTGACATGTCAAAGTTTAATGGAAACTTAGGATCTGTAACCTTTGACTTTCTCTGTTATAGGTGTTTACGATGTTATGATTTGTCTTCTACTACAAGAAACAAAGACAAGCTGTTACCGTGCCTTTTTTATTCTTTATTGCAAATTTTCGTTGTCCTAGTTGATGTTTCAAAGAAGATTCTGTCTGCTATATGTCTTTTGCACCCATTATTCAATGCTTTAGCAAATGTTAGTAAACGGATCGTTCATGCCATTATTGGCCCTTGCAAACCTCCTAATAAGCAGTCTTGGTTTCAATTCTCAAGGAAGAACTTTTATGAGCACCCTTGAGGACACATAGATATATGTTTTGCTTAGGTTAATCTAATTCGGACATAAGTATTAAATTTGGGTATATTAATTTTTTTAAAGTTTTTTCATGTCTTTAAAGAGTCATATCTCATACCTATATCCAAATATACATCAGATACGGGTATCGAATGCCAATACTTAAAAAAAAAAAAAAATTAAAGAAGTCAGAGCAACATAAAATTTTCACTTAGGTTCTAGTATCTATTTAGTTATGTAGCTAGTTTAAATAGCGAAAAATATTTAATTTTAAAGCAAATAAACATTTGTTTCCCTTCAAGGTCAATGGATTTTATGGTAGCTTTGTTACAAAGATTGGTGAAGGATCCTGGGCAGAAAATGGAACAAGCAGTTGAAGAATCCTATAATATTACTTTGAAGCCTTGGCATGGATGGATTTCGTCGGCTGCTTTTAAGGTATTTAGGCATTTCTGCTCCTTTGCAACAATTTTTTCCCTCAGATTTTACAGTCCATGAAGCTCAAGAGTTGATGGTTTAGCAGTTCCATGTTTTGACTTAACCTACAAATTCAAGAAAAAGCTTTAACGAACCTAGCGCTTTAATCCCTTTGGTTCATGTTATTACCGCCATTCAGTAGGTTTAGATTCAAATTCCAAAGCTTGCAATCTCTCCACTTTCCCCACAAGCTAGCCTCCTTTATAAAAAATAAATAAATAAATAAAAATAAAAGAGGTTTCATTAGATAACAGGATCTGAGGCTAAATTTCTGGCTTTAGGCATAATATTTAAGTACCGCCAATAATTCTATCGTGACACATGATGTAAGTGTCATCAAATGTCATGTTCTTTAAGTAATGTTTCAGGATTTGAAACAGTACTACTATAACATTGCCTTAACTTATTATATTACTCGTCTCCATCATGAACTAACGCATGTAAAGTTTGCAGGTGGCATTAAAACTCGTTCCAGATAACAAAACGTTCCTTAGCCTCCTCATGACAAAAGATCAAAATTATGACAACCTTAAAGAGGACATGCAGACCTTAATTTCATCACTTGTGCCGTTACTAGAAGAGATCCACTCTATCCTGGTAAGGATTTTTGTCGATTTAAATGTTTCATCCAGCTTCTAGTTCATTATTTAATACTTATTTTCTGAATTTTTTGCAGAGTTTTTATCGATTGGATAGGTTAAAGTCTAGCTGAGGAGAATATATGGGGAACAATAAGGCAAGAACAAGTATTTTCTTTTGCTAGAAAACATACGTCTGTAAATAGCCCTTCTAAGTTGTGAACAAAATCTGCTGTTAACAGCTGCTTTTTTTTCCTTTTTTTTTTTTAAACGTATATAGACATCTAATGTACAGAGGATTATCGGAAGAGCTGTTCTAGTCTTTGTACAAATGTTGTATAATCTGAGAAAAAAAACCAACTTATTTTAGTCTTGAATCGGTCTCATTAAGCATGTATTTGTATTAAAATGGTAGTTTGAACGCTTAGACCAAAACTGTTAAGCATAAAAACTTTTAAGAATGACGGAATGGCTACAGTCTATGTCACTTGGACTAAGGATGAGTGAGCATTGGATACAAATTTACGTCGAATATGTTCAGTTTTTCTAATTTTTTTTTATAAATATTTAAAAGATTTTATCTTGTATTTATATCTAAATATACGTTAAATACGAGTACTTAAAAAAAAAAAAAGATTGAGGTTTCCTAAGTTATCTTGAAGCGATATGACGCTAGCAGGAGCTGTCACTTGTGTATCAGACTTTTTTAACTTTTATGGGAGTATAATGTTGTCAAGGAACATTAGAATCCAAATGTTCTTTCATAGGTTCCCATTAGGTCCAACACTCCAAGCCCGAATTAGGGCCATTAGAAGCAGAAGAAAATGCGAGAAGGGTCATGATTTTCTATGACTGCTGCTGCAACCAAACCAGCATTGCTTTGCTATGCAATTGGTTCTGAGAACCATGGCTTGTCCCTTTTCATCAGAGAAATCAGCTATAATTGCTTCCCAAAAGTATATTTGGATTTTGATCCTAAAGAGTATAGCCCTCTATGACACTTCAGCACAAGACTTATATTGACAATCCCAAGTAATTGATGCACTCTTGTCGTGAACTTGTGTTGGACGGTGTTCTCCGAAGCCAGCCCAAAGATTTAGCTCATCTTCCTCGGATCGTTGTATGTTGTGAAGTGGTCATCCCAAAGAGATAAGATATAACTTTTCCTTCGAATACACTTAATTCATAAAAACCTGCAATTTATATGATTTCCAACCTTTGATAAAAACAAAAACTAGTAAAATAATTTTAAACATTTTATTATAAGATAATACATACACAGCAGAAATGCCCCCAACTAAAGCATTTGCTTATCCAACTAGCAATAGTAATGAAGCAGAGGATGTTTTATTTTTCTTTATTTTTGGTACAGCCAATGTTTGAGTTTCCTAATAGGAGCTAAAGACATGGGTGGTCTTAATAAAAGAGGGTTTTATTTAGGTATTAGTTTTGAAGAATTTGGGCAGCAGAACTTCTAGCCAGTGTTCCTTAGGAAGGGACAGCTAGAAGCTGCCTCAATACCAGAACTATCAATGACAGCACCCTTCAGCAGTCCTCCAAGCAATTCTCCACGTTCATAAAAGAACTCCACTCTCACAATTTTCATCTCTTCATCCACCTATTTCACATTTAACAAAGTTTTTAAGTTCATAGATAATCAAGAACAAAGAAATTATCCAACTCTTCATTTTTTTTTTTTTTTGAAAATATTTATGTTCAACACCTTTCTCTCACATATTTTTGGACATGAGTGTGGGAATATGACCTTTTAAGTACTTTCCACGTAGAAAAATTTTAAAAAATTAAATAAACTCGTATTAAATACATATCCATATTCAGTACTTACACCAGAGTTCGAGTAAGATAAATTAGAACTTAAAATATAAGTTACGGCTCTAGGATAAATTACCTCCATGATAGCTATTCCATAGAACTCTACCAATTCTCCTGTGGGGGCATGTCCTTTGAAAGGACCTTCATGGTAACCCCAATGCCTGAACTTGTACACAATTTCCGGAGGCCCTGTATAAACTTTGAGAATCTCCAAGGCAAACCCTCTTGGAAACGCTGTCGTGAAAGCCCTCTGAGATGATTCCAACGTTTCTTTATCAGGATCGTAGCACCTCAACTCCTCCGGAAGGGAAGTTTGCAACTGTGGGTTATAGCCTCCGCCAAGCTTCTGAATTCCTTCCATGTTTAAAGCTTCCCGGCCTGTAAAAAGAAAGATTAATAGCTAAAACTTATTAAAAAAAAAAAGAAGAAGCACCCTAAGTTCAGTTTGGGGTATTATAGTACCATTTAAGCTAAAAACATATTTGTTTGTATCAATTGTCTTGAAATCTTCAAGGTGTTGCTTGTGGAAAATCTCCATTTCCCATGTCTTTACAAGGTTCTGCACCTTTTCTTCTAGTGAACCAGGAGGCCATACCTTCCATTAACAGATTTAGCCAAAAAAATGTTAAGAAAAATATTCATCAAAGACTGGAAATTAAAATAGAAACGAAGAGAGAAGGAAGACCTTAGTTCTTTCCTCTTCAAAGAGCTTGTTCACAACATCGTAGTTTGGAGGAGTTCCAAATCTCCATTTGGTGTTCTTCTCTCCTTCACCATGAAGATGAGCACGATATTTGTCTCCATCAACATTTGAAACTTCCATTTTTTTTTTCTGAAGAATAGTTCAAACTTGGAGGTTTTTTTCTTGATAATTTGCGGTAAAGAAAGGGCCTTATATGGGCATTTTTTTTTCCTTCCATTCGGAATAATCTTCGACTGCCAGACCACTGCTTTGTCATCATATGAACATGAACATCAATTTGATTGAAAATTATAGTTAATTTTATCGGAACTACTAAGATATCTGTTTCAAGTGTCCATTCAATGGATGCACAGTTTGTCAACATTGTACACTGCTTAAACACGGTGATAGAAGATTTTGACAGAGATTATTCAGTTTTCATTGAGTTGATTCCTTTACTATCAATTAAAATAAAGCTTAAATAAACTTTGAAGGAAACTTTAAGCTCCCAAATCTTAGATGGAATTTCCAGGCAAGAAATGGTGCAGGCAGCAACAATGCAAATTTATCCTCTCCCATAACTTAATTATTTTGGTTCATTTTTTTTTATTGAATTTTTAACAAAAAGGATAAACAAATACTTTTCAGATGAATTTTATATGAAGTGGTCAATTTTGGATAATCAACTCTTGGAGAGAGACGTGGAGGATGGGTAAGAAAGAAGGGGAAGTCTCACCAGGTTTCTGAATTCTAATATTTGCCGTCTTCCTCGATCTCCAATCCACTGCTTCCTTTGTATAGAAAAATGATTGCAGCAAGGACTAGCTTATGAGAATAAAACAGAGAAAAGGAATCCAACTAAGCTACAAGTACTTTCCTATAAGAATAAAATTTGAAACTACTTTGCTTAAAGATATAAAATTTGGGAAGAAAAGGAACCATGAAAAACTCAATTCAACTGGACGACTTTAGTTTATATTCCAATGTTTGGAAATTTCCGGCGGCTTTCTGTGCTGCAAATTAAACGTGGTTCATGTGTTTTGTCGTTAGCGTTATTTTTTATAATTTTAAGAAACTTGATTTTTAATTTTCAAAAGTTCATTGAATTAAACAATATCTTTTGGATTTTATTTTTAGTGTTAAAGAAGTTACAATTTAGGATAAAAAAGAGGTAATTTAAATATGTTGAATATTACTTTTTATATTGTATATACCAACTCGACTAAACCATAAATTTTGAATTTTTACTTATAAGTAAATTTGATAATATTAGATACGATTACTCGAATATAACATGCATAAAGTAATTAATACAACGATACGATATTAATGCATATCTCAAAATCTATATAATACAAACTATTAACTATCAAAATGAAATAAATATAAAATATTTTAAATACGATTATGATATCATAAAATAAATAAATATGATATAAATATATGAATTGACAGATCCTTTATAAGTTTACGTGATTAAAAAATTGGTCCACAGCTCTAATAAAAAACTCACAATTGGAATTGGTTTCTGTAGAATTTCAAAATGAAATAAAAAAATTACTTGTCTTAAAAAGTGGTCCACAACTCTAATAAAAAACTCACAATTGAAATTAGTTTATGTAGAAATTTCAAAATGAAATGAAAAAAATACTTGTCTTGATTATAAAAACACTTTAAATGAAATAAATAAATACTTTAAACACGATTATGATTATAAAAATACTTTAAATTTTTACTTATGTAGAAATTTCAAAATGAAATAAATAAATAAATAATGCTTTAAATACGATTATGATATCATAAAATAAATAAATATGATATAAATATATGAATCGATGGATCTCTTTATAAGTTTACGTAATTAAAAAAGTAGTCTACAAATCTAATAAAAAGCTCACAATTGAGATTAGTTTGTGTAGAAATTTCAAAATGAAATAAAAAAATACTTGTCTTGATTATAAAAACATTGTGAGAGGGAGATAAATACTTCTATAATTATCAAGAGTTAATAGGTAAATTTGCCACCCTACTATAGTTGGATACTAAAATTCATCGTTATACGTTATTTTTCAATAAAATTTACCATTATATTTTTGAAATTATGATAAATTTATCACTATATTATTATTAGATTAAATTTTATCACTAAACTTTAATTTTTGATTAAATTTTGTCACTCAACTTTAATTTTAAAAAATTTCAAAATAAAATTAATTTATTAAAATGTAAAAATTAAAAAGTAAACATAGAATTTTTATTTTATAAAGTACAATAGAATTTTTATTTTATAAAGTACAAATAGCTTAATTTTTATTATCTTTTATTAATTAATTTATTAAACCCTAATTATAAAATAAAATATTTGAAAAAAAAATTTCCTATTAAATTTTGTCTTAAAATCATACAAAATGAAAGTTGATAAAAAATTTAAATAAAAATCAAAATTTAATTAAAAATTTCAATCAAACAAAGGTAGAGTGGTAAAATTTAATATTGATTTAAAATATAGTTACAAATTTATATTTATAAAAGTATAATAATAAACATCAATCAAAATAAAAAAAAAAGTATAAAGGCAAATTTTAATCATTACTTAAATGGTGATAAATTTGCCGTTTAACTTAATTATTAATAATGATCTTGTAATTACCATTCTCTATTTTAAATTATTATTCTTTTTATTTTTATCAATTTCTAGAGGGGAGGGAGAGAGTAGACATGTCTAAAGAATATATTTGAATAAAGAATTTTTTTAATTTGGATTTGATTGATTCAAAATTTTATTTATTAATAAAATTATTTTATTTAAATTTAATTATTAAAAATATTAATATTAATATAAAAATAAAATTTTAATATTATTTTTAATATATATATATATATATATATGAACTTTCAAATTAATACGATCCTGAACAAACTTGAATAAAAATAATAAAAAGTATCAAATCATGATCCGACCGAGATCTTGGAGAAAGTAAAGCGAAGCCACTGAGGTTGGATTTGGATGACCAAATGCACCCTCCAATGCAATCGGTGGATTCCACTACAGGGAGCTTTACTAGACACTGCTTTGGAGGTAAAGTTACAACTTTCTCTCTTTTTTCTTCAATTTATTTTTTAATA
>JAQSVH010000010.1:20211361-20235803 GCA_029448705.1 Adansonia digitata | reverse complement strand
TTAAAATGAAGACATATCTAAGTGCTTTTGACTTTTAGGAAGTGGTTGAAAATGAAAAAGAATTATCCTAACTTCTAAGCAATCTAACTGTAGCCCAAATGAAAAATTACAATGAAGACAAAGCAAAGAGATATAAAGCCAAAAGTCACATTAAGTCATTAGTTTCTAATGGAATATTCATTAGAATCATGGCATGTGAGACAGCAAAGTAAGCTTAAAATGTAATCAAGGAGGAGTTCCAAGACACTGACAAGACTAGACAAATGTAAATGCTTAATCTCAAGAAAGAATATTAAATTTTGAAGATGAAAGATTTGAAAGTCTAAAAAAGTATAAAGATAGACTTATGAAGATAATGAACAAGCTTAGATTACTTGGGGAAGAGATGGCAGACAACAAAGTTGTAGAAAAGTTTTTGTCAGTTTACTTGAAAGGTTTGAATTCAAAATTTCTTCAATTGAAGACTCCAAAGACTTGATGAAGATTTATTTGGTATAATTAATGAATGCTCTTAAGGCATAAGAGTAAGGAAGAGTTATTAGGTAGTAGGATTCAATAGAATGTGAATTTACAATTAAAAAGAAAAGAAAACTGCAAAATAAGGGTAAGAACAAAAATAAAAAAGAAAAGAAAAAATTCTGAAAATAGTGGAAAAAAATTTTCCACCATGCTTAAACTGCAAGAAAATCACACATCTTAAAAAAAATTATTGGTACAGATGAAATATACAATGCAAGTTCTATAAGTAACTTGGCCACATGGAAAACATTTGTAAAAACAAAAAACCAGCAATAATAGGATAACAAGCTAAAGTTGCAGATATCTCAGAGCAATAAGATGAGCTTTTTTTACCGCTTCTTGCTATGTCACTAAAAATTCCTTAAGTGCATGGCTTATTAACAGTGGATGGACTTATCATATGGCATCTGACATCAACTTGCTCAAAAAGCTTGATAGGATATTTAATTCCGAAGTTAAAATTAGAAATAGTGAGTTCATAAACAGAAAAAGAGTTACTATAGCTTAGACACCATTAGGTATAAAACTAATTCAAAATGTTTCATTTGCACCACAAATAGATCAAAATATGTTAAGTGTAAGACAACAGCTAGAAAAGAATTATTCATTGGTGTTCAAAAATAGAACATGCATAATTTATGATTTTACTGGCCATGAATTGTTCACTATTAGCACGAAAAGATATGTTTCTTTTTAGATTGGTAATAACCAAATTCATTTGCATACACTAGTTTAGTAAATGAATCTATATTATGGCATAAAAAGATAGGACATTTCAATTATAAGACATTGAATTACATGCATAAAAATGATCTAATGTTAAACATGCCTACTGTTGATGCTTGGGCTAGTGTATGTGAAAATTTTCAATTGGAAAAACAAAAAAATCTACCATTCTAAATCAACAAAGCTTGGAGAGCTTCTGATAAGCTTTAGTTGATTCACACTAATGTTTGTGCGCTTGTGAGAACCTTATCCTTGAATGGTGATAGATATTTCATTCTTTTTATAGATGATTTTACTATGATGTGTTAGATATACTTTATAAAACAAAAGTCTGAAGTAGCAATAGTATTTTAGCATTTCAAAGCATGGATTGAAAACCAAAGTGGTCATAAAATCAACACCATAAGGTCAGATAATGGCATTGAGTATACATCTGATAAATTTAATAAGTTTTGTAAAGTTGCAAGTATTGAGTATCAGTTGATAGTAATTTACACACCACAGTAGAATGGTGTTAGTGAAAAAAAAGACAAAACCATCACGGAAATGGCCAAATACATGATATTTGAAAAGAAACTTCCTAAGAAATTTTGAATAGAACAACAAACACTTCCATCTTTTTAATAGGTTGCTTATAAAAGTCTTAAAGGGAATAACTCTATACAGGGCCTGTTATGGTAGTAAACTATCAATTTAATAGTTTAGAGTCTTTGAAAACATTTTTTATGTGCATATTTTTTAGATTAAAAGGGACATACTTGATCAAAAGGTAGAAAATTTGTATTTGCATAAACTATAATAGTATCACTAAAGGCTACAGAACTTATAATATACTTATAAGCAAGGTAATTGTAAGTACAAAACTAAAGTTCAATAAACATGCAGCATGGAACAGGGAAAAGGTTGAAGAAGAATTCTGTCGAACAAATTGCAATGGATTCGAACTATCAACTGTAAACAAAGTTCATGTTTGATGATGAAATCATTGACAATGATCCAATAAGAGGAACCAGACCACTTACTAACATCTACCAAAGGTCAAATGTTTTTATCCTTGAACCTTCTAATTTTGATAAAACCTATAAATTTTCAAAATAGAGTGATGCCATGAAAGAGGAGGTTCAAATTATTAAAAAGAATTTGACTTGGATGCTAGTAGACAAACCTAGCAACAAGAACATTGTTAGAGTTAAATGGTTTTCCAAAACCAAGTTTAATGTTGATGGTTCTCTCAACAAACTCAAAGCTAGACTAGTTACTAAAGGTTTAGACTTTGGTAATGATTCTTCAAAAACTTTTGCTCTGGTTACAAGGTTGGACACCATAAAACTATTCTTATCTTTAGTAGCAAAAACAAGTTGAAAAATATTCCAACTCGATGCCAAATCTACATTTTTGAATGGTCATCTTCAAGAAGAGATCCACGTTAAGCACCCTGGAGGTTTTATTGCCAAAGAGAATAAAGATAAGGTTTATTTACTATAAAAAGCCTCGTATGGACTGAAGCAAGCTCTGAAAGCTTGGTATTCTAGAATTAATGATCATTTGTTGAGTTTTGGATTTAAAAAAGTCCTAGTGAAGCGACATTGTATGCTAAGGTTAATGACAGCAGTGATTTGATAGTTGTCTCTTTGTATATTGATGACCTAGTAGTGATAGAGACCAAGTCTACATTGGTGCAACAATTCAAAGATTAAATGATGAAAGTTTTTGAAATGATAAACTTAGTAGAGATGTCCTACTTCCTTGGAATAGAGATTTCAGAATCTTAACAAGGAATTTTCATTTCTTAACAAAATAATGCCAAACAAGTGCAAGAAATTCAACATGGAGAATCGCAAATCTGTTTGCACCCCATTAGTTCAAAATGAGAAACTTAGCAAAGATGACAACTCTACCAAGATTCATGAGACAAATTATAAAGGCTAATCAGATACTTGTTGTATTCGAAAGCAACTAGGCCAGAAATAATATTTGCTGTCAGTTTCTTTTTAGATTTATGCATTGTCCAAGTAAACTCATCTCTGAGTAGCAAAAATGTGTTGAGATACATTAAGGGGGCAATAGATTTTGATATTTTATTTCAAAAGTTAGCTGACATGAAATTATTGGGATATACAGACAATGATTGGGCAGGATCTTATGATGATATGAAAAACACTTCAGGCTATTTTGTTTACACTTGGTTCAGATATATTTGCATGGAACTTAAAGAAGTAAGAATCAATGGCTTAATCAACTGCAGAAGCTGAGTATATTATAGCATTAGCCACTAAAGGTGACAAAATAAACCTAAACTCAAAAATCTGCTTGAAAAAGCCCAAGCCCAAACTCAAACCAAATCGCACCTGATTTGACCAAAAAGTTAATGGCCTAAACCCAAGGAAAGCCAAACCCTAAATGGCTTGAACTTGAAAAAACTTAAATCCGAAAGAATTCAAACCTAAAAGAACTTGACCCAAGCCCCACTTAAGCCCAAACTTAAGTTTAATACTAAAAATAAAAATGATGAAATTATAATTAAATAATTTTTTATAAAGCAAAAATATAAATTATCAATTTTATTTTAATATTTTTTAATGCTTTAATTAAATATTAAAATCTTAATTTATTTTAGATTGAGTAAACTTGCTCATGGGTCAACCTAGGCCGCAGCCCAAATTTTTTTAAAATCTCAAGTTCAAACCGTTATTTGGCATGCCCAGACCTGCTAGTTTAGTCCGAAATTATTGTTCATAATATTAAAAAAATATTTTTATTAATATTTATAATTTTATAATTAAATTTAAATAGAATATATATTTTTTAATTTAAAATCACTATTTTAGACTGAGTCGGCTAGCCTAGTATAAAAATATGAGAACCCGAGAAGGTATATATATGATAAAATAATAATTTATCAAAAAGTAAATCAAATCATGAGCTTTAAAAACATTGCCAATAATGTATATCATATAGTTATCAAATTTTCTTTAGTTTTAATTAGTTAAACTCATTGAACATTGAGAGTTTATTAATATTAGTAACAAAATTTGAAATGCTTATTTGAATATTATTCTTATTTTATTATTAGAGTCTGATAATGATGATTAGAGTAAGGTGATAGTAAAACAAAGTAATAAGATAAATTAAAAAAATATGAAAGCCATAATAGATAATAACATATCAAAAATGAAAAAAAATTTATATGTTAAACTTAGACTAACAACGAGACATGTCCATAGGCCAAGCAGCCTGCCTAGCTCAGCTGGTTCGACGTGATTAGGCTTAAGTCTCGGATTTTAAGTTTCAGGCAGGTTCAGCCCAAAATAGTATTTTTTAAATAAAATAATATAATTTATTTAAATTTAATTATAAAATATATAAATATTAATATAAAAATAACTTTTTAATATTACAAACATTGATTAGTGCCTAAATAGGCGGGCTAAGCTAAATTCAACCTTGAGCTTAGAATTCAAAATTTTTTCAAGCCACAGCTGGGCTTTTGGGACTGAACTAAGATTTTTTTTAGTCGAGTTGGGCCAAATTCGAGCCTGGGCTTAGAATTTAAAATCACATAAAATTGATTACATTTAACATAAAATCAAAAATGATATAAAACATACTTAAACCCAAACCCGAAAAAGCTTGAACCTGAATTGACCCCAACTCGAACTAACTTGAACCTGAACAAGGCTAAACCTGAAAGAACCCGAACTTAAATAAACTTGAACTCGAAACGACCCGAACCAAAAGAACTTAAATCCAAATAACCTGATCCAAATCTGCTCAATTGCCACCTCTAACAGCCATTATGGATCAAGCACTTTGGCTTAGAAAATTGTTGAAAGATTTAAGTTTGACTCAGAATGAAACAACTGAGATTAGGTGTGACAATCAATCAACTATGACAATAGCCAAAAACCAAATGTTCGACGGAAGAACCAAGCTTATAAAAATTAGTACCCATTTTGTTCGAAAAGTTAAAACAATTACAAATATTCTAACCAAAGCCTTATCCAAAGCAAGGTTTGAATTATTAAAAAAAAGTCTTGGTGTTTTCAAAAAAAATATCAAGAAAAAGTGTTAAGTTAGTGGCAGTTTTTTAGCAACACATTGATTAGATTTGCTATTGACTTGTCTTTTCACTTAAAATATTTTGTAATCTTCATGATTTATTAGATTTAGCCTTGATGATTTAACTAGGCTTCATGAAGTAACAAGTCATAAGCCATATCTTCATAGATCATATCTTTATAGGTTATATCTTTATGATTTAATATATTATAGATAATATCTTTAATATTTAACATATCTTAAGCTATATCCTTATGATTTAACTAGTCATAGGTTATATCTTTATCATATGACTAGTCATTAGGCTTTAATATCATTTTGTTTGTTAGTGTTTGTTTGTTTATGATGTATAACTACTATAAATAAGAGTGAAAGTTTAAGCTCACAACACCAAGAGGGCCAATTCCAAGAAAAAACTAGTTTTCTTTTTTTTTTTATTCTCTCTTTAGTATTTTTCCTGTCCATTTTTATCTTTACCTTTTTTCTCTCCATTTCATCATTAGTTTTTTTTCTCTACGAATCCATCAATTTTTTTTTCTTCTCAGGTTTTTATATGCACACATTTTACTGAAGCATAAAGAAGTAGATTGACCAGTATATAGGATGGATTCATGGTTTCATATTTTCCATAATATACCATGCAGGCCTAGGAGAAAAAGAAATAATTGGCCACACATCAGTCAAAAGTTGTTGCCATGCAGAAATCTATCAGATAAATGCACAGGATATAGTTGGTCTTTTGAAGTCAATTCGTGATTATCAGTTCTAAGTTTTGTCGGTTCCCTTCTTTTATATATATATATATATTTGAGCAAAAAAACAAGTTTTGATGATTATATGGTATGCATCAAAGAATCATTACCTCCGCCATTGATGGCCTCATTTCAGGGCTTCTTTGCACGCATAAGTAAGCTGTTTTAGCCATAAGGTACAGTTGATAAGTTTCATACGTCTCCCCAATACGAGGATCAATGAGCTCATGTAGTGCTAGCTTTTCGATCAATGGTTCCGCCTATATGAACAATCAGCGTCACAGCAATGAAAAAAAGTAAAAAAAAATATATATTGATCAAAATTACTGATCAGCATCTATAGCAAAATACAAAATAAAATAAAAAATTGTGATGAACACTTTTAAGTTCTGGCCATTTAAACCAACATACCCACTGTCGCAACGATAAATGCTGCCCATCACTTTCCAGATCAATTACTTTGCGCCCTGATATTAGTTGTAGCAGAACTATCCCATACGCAAAGACGTCAGTCCTGACCGAAACAAATCCGTTCTCTGCATACTCTGGAGCAAGGTATCTACATGAACCAAAGGTCCAGTTACGCTAGTTTAACAACATAAACCAGGCCATAATTTGGCACATCAATAGCGTACATGTCTGAAAAATGAATCAAAGAACTCATGGAAGTCCTACCCTAATGTTCCAAGAATCTTTGTCTGTAGAGTATCATCATTTATCTTCCATCTGGCAAGACCAAAGTCACCTAGCTGTGCGTAGAAAAAAAAATCATTTAAAGCAACCAAGAACAATCATTTGATTAATTACATGAAATTATTATTCAGTAAGTAAAGCAATAGTAATTATATCAAATGCTGATGCTTAGTTTAATTATATCAGTGGCTTATATATGTTATGAAGAACGAATGAACACCTATTGCTAATATTGAAGTCAGATTGAGATATTGAACATCTGATGCTAAAAACTTGATTGATTGGTATAGTTTGAATTACTAAAGTTTGTTAGTTAACTCTACATCGTAGAAGTAAACGTTGAAGAACATAATTTACCATTGGAACTAAGTCATGTGTGAGCAGTATATTGCTTGGACGCATGTCCCTATGAATAATAGGACCTCCGCGGCATTCTTCATGAAGAAAACGCAAGCCCTTTGCGGTTCCAATTGCAATAGCACGTCTTTGGTGCCAATCAAGAACATTTTCTGTATTATCTGTGGAAATATCCCCAATTCCAAACAGGTAGAAAATTTACAAATTTTAATGAAAGAAACAGAAAGAAATCTGGGATGATAATTCAATTTGTCTCTTTAAAAGAAATTGTTAGTTACCAAATAAATGCCAATAAAGAGACTTGTTGCATATATACTCATATACCAAAATGTTGAGGTTCTCCTTGCAACAATAACCCAACAGCATCACAATGTTCTTATGACGAGCGAAACTTAAGACTGATACCTCAGAGTTAAATTCAGCAAATCCTTGGGTACTTTCTTGTTTCCGAACTTTTGCGGCAATCAGCTGTCCATCTTTAAGCTTACCCTTATATACATGACCATATCCACCTTCCCCTAGCAAGTTCTCCTTGGAGAAGTCATTGGTAGCTTGTTGAATCGCGGAATAAGTGAATGTCATAGAATCTTGGATATACAATTCAGTCCTTAGCCCACAAGCAGCACAAAGAAGAGATGCTCCTGAGCTTTTATTGTGGATCCAACTTCTTTCTCGCTTTTGGACAATATCTGAGAAGAAAAGATACATATATAATCTTTGTTAACGCCGAGGGAACTGATCCAAAATTACGATGCTAAGCTGAACAATAAGTTGTCATGTCTGATCAGAATGAATTCAAAATTTATTATATGAGGGTGTTTATGGAGCGAGTAAAATATTTTCAAGGTGACACATCAAAATCTTTGTTTTACCTCGGTACTGTTTAGAGGCCTAACGAAACTGAAACGAAGAAAACAATCCATACATAACTACATAAGACAAAAGGTTTTAGAATTGGATCTGAAAGCAGTATAGTATATGTCTACTTACGTAAAATTGCAAGCCTGCTGAATTACCTGATTTTTCCTGCTTCCAAGAAGACCCAAAGTCTGATGAAAAGCTCTGCTCCTCTGATTTTAGCGTCAACTGACCGCTTTTGGAGTTTCCGATTGGACTCAGGGTGAAGGAATAGCTTCTAACAGAGATCTCGGACTGATTGATATTTTCACCAACATGAAAGTTTGATAGGGGAACAAGCTTTGACATGGAATAAAAAGACTTGTTTCCTACTACGTCTATTTCACTTATAGTGTGACTTCTCAAAACTTCCACGTTCAAGCTATCTTGAACTAATGCAACCTTGCAAGGTATCTGTTTAACATATAACTTCAAATCCCGTCTAAGATGCCTGTTATTTTTATAAGTCATGAGTGAAAAGACTACAGAAAAGATCACTTGGGTGCCTTCATTAAAAATGACAAACAAAATATACCATATGATCAGAAATTAATCATGTTTCGATTTACAAGATGTGTAATTAGCTGCTCAATCTAGATTAAAAAGAAGAAAGCAAAGCAGCAAATCTTTCAATCTTCATTCATTCATCACCCACCAAAGCTTGGGAATAGCAGAGACTGTAAGTTCTTTTTTCCATTGAAACCGATATTAGAGATTATGTATACAATATGCTACATACTGATATATGAGAAATAGAAAAATCAACCACTACCTATTAATTTTCATGAGTCAACATAAAACAAATAACTATGGAACTGTCTAAGGTAAATGATGATCCATGTGTCCAGAATACAGAATATTTACCTATCAAGGATAACCCATGCTGCATTAGAGGTTACCACCTCTTGTATAAGAACATTCTTTATGGGAATTCCAGCTGTAATTTTAACTTCAATGCTCACCTGTACATGAAAATGGTTACTATTACCAACGAAAAGCAACGATAAAAGAAGTGGGGGAGGGCTTAGAATTCAGATTAAATTTAATCTGTGCCTGCTGCTTCCAGCTGTGCAGTGTTCGTAATGAGGATAGAACTGTATAAGTCCATAATCCATTTAACGTTTTCGAGGGTATAATTTTACATCTTTAGTAGATCTAATGAACCCTTTTAAGGAAGCCTCCTCCATTGTCATATACAGATTAAGTTTTCAGTACTAGTAAGGGAAAAAACCAAACTAAACAAGATGCTGCTGTCCATATTATCTCCAAAGAGTATGTGTCGAAGGAACTGTGACAGAACTATGACAATCGGTCACATATTTATTCTCCCACTGTTCCACATTTTAGAGGGATAATGGCATTTTGGATTATAATGTCTCAAAGGGTAAGGAATTGAGCTGTAAATGCTTCAGGGGATTACCTAATAAAGCAAGAGAGTCTCTTGACAGAAGCTGTGAAAAATTCAGATTAAAGCTATCACAACATGTTGAAATCTGCCTCCATCCCACCCTTCTCTTCTTCCTAGGATTTAACGCGGGGGGGGGTGGACCTCTAAGTTGAAAATCTTTTCACTTTTTGTCTGATGGCACCACATCACACAACGAATGTTGGATGCATTACTGAACTGATATAATTCAAGATTGTTAACTAGTCACTCTTTTTCAGACTGATATATTTCTAGATGGTTATATTTAAGTTCACCAGATGGGCAACTGCTTCCCAACGCAGTGAATGGACATAAACTTAACGGAGTTTGAATTCACAAGGAACTTCTCTAAATGTGAATATTTCAGGAAAAAAAAAGGATGTATGCAATTATATAGATATATTAATTGTCCAGCATTATGTTAATAGCCAAATAGGTACTCCTCCCATCCACAGTCAAATGTTCGACCTATGTCCTTACCCCAAAAAAAAAAAAAAGTTTTAAAAAGTACCCAACTTAAAAAATAATAATAATAATAATAATCTAGCCTTTGAAATTAAGTAGCTGAAGTTATGGAGCTAATCCTTGGTTTAACTATCCGGAATAGACCAACATGCATCCTAACATCAGTGAGGGAAAAAGTGATAATGAGCCTGTGTGTTCTATAATCTATTTAGCCAAGTGCCTTCTTATAAGAAAACTGAAAGGAAAATAAAACTAAAAGAAAAAAAATTGTATCTTATGTAAAGAAATATAAGAGAAATTTACCCCTTGGCCTTCACAATCTTCAGCACTTTGTTGGAGCATATTAACATATGAATCAACCTTCTTTGATATTTCTTCCTCCATGGCACGGAAGCTTGTTTCGAAAAATTCAGGACATGCTTGGCTCTGGTAACCCACTACACCCACACAGAGAAGAACAGAAGACAGAGGGAACATTCAGAAAAAAACTAATTACAGATAAGTTGACATGTTCTACAACGTTGTATTGTATATGTAATTTCATCAAGCAACTAAAGTGTATATATATAGATTCAACAAAAATGCTGGCGATCACGGTTGCTTTGCTTGACCATCTGCTTGTAGCTGTACCGATAGTGATATAGATTTATGGTTTTGTTAAGAATAAGTTGTCTAAGCAAGGCAGGGGGTAAGCAGTAAAGAAAAAAAAAAATCTAATTTGGGCCTTTAAAGCTATTATGCGCAATAATATTTTCATTCTATGCCATCCAAAATATAAATAGAATTATCAATTACTGTATTTATTAGAATATTATTATTATTATTTTTATTTTTATTATTATTGTTATTATAATATTAACTAATTTAAAGAGTGCCCTAATAACATTTGATAGCAAAATTCTTATAAAATAGCCACTGCTAATGTTTTATTTTAATTGTTTTAATGAAAAGAAAAGGTAAAGCTTACATAAGGCAAACCAGATCTTGAAAATATTATTATATTATTGAAATTGAACTACACTCACAATGAGACTTGAATATAAACTTCAATTTTTCAATATATATATATATATATACACACACACCTTACCACTAAATCAACTTTTAAAATCATTCCTTCACTAATCTAAAAATGGCATAAAAACCACTACAAATGAAGAAGTTAAACATGAAGAAATTAAGACACACTTACAAGGGTGAGTGACTCTATGCAAAACTCCAAGCATCACAAGCGTATCTCCAACTCGTAGGATGTCACCTCTTATTCGTAAATTATTGATGATAATTCTAAGCTCACATTCGTTATGACCCTTAGTTGCATCAAATGCAACGACGACATGCGATGGTGAAGGAGGAGTTGTCCCCATTATAGCTAGCTAAGCAACCCCAACAACTTTGCTTGAACCTGCTTGATTTCTTGTTTTGATGATCACTTAGGTTTTAAAGGTAGAGAATTTTTGGTGGGTTTATGATAAACGAAACAGCCTACCGCACGGAGATGGAGATTTCCTGTGCAAATGATTAATGTAGTTTTAATTTGTTGAAGGGTCTCATTTATTTTATTTTTCTTCCATCTGATCTCTTCTAATTTGTCTGTCGGGCCGTTGGTTTTTGGCAGACATTGGGAAGATTCTTGAACATATCGGATATATACTTTCGGATATGCGAAGACTTTACAAGAAAAATGAAGGGAAATGTGCCTGCCGTCCATAACAAAGCCGATATTATATTTCACAGCGATTTAACGGTAGGCCAAATTTGCATGTCTTTGTTTATTAGTTTGTCTCCTTACTAATATTAAATATGGATTAGAATTATTCTATGTTATATTGTTTAGTTAAATTTCAAAAGTTTATTATGGTAGAAAATGGTTTAATTATTATATTTAAATTTTAATATGCTTATATGTTATTTGGATTAGAATTAATGGGTTTGCACGTGGATTTAAGTGTAAAAAAAAAGTGTGAGCTGAAAAATAATTTGAGTAATAGCGCATAGTATTCGATAAAAATATTGGATGAAAAATTTTAAAAATAAAGCAATTGGGTAACCAATTAAAATTCGTGCTATAGAATTTTGATGCCATGTTAAATTAGATTACCAATTATTTTAAAAACTTAAATAAAAGAAAACAAATCAATTAATATAATTAAGTTCCAAGGCATACAATGCAATATTGAGATGTTGCTTACTTTCATCCTCACATATTTACTCCCATTTTGTTTTTATTTCAATTGATATTATCATAAAATTAATGAATACTAATTATGAAATTTTTAATTCTATAAATAAGATTAAAAGATTCGCACACATGTATATTTAAAAAAATAAATAAATGAGATTGACAACTTTTTAATCCGTTTGTAAAATTAAAAAATTCTACCGTCAATATGATAAACAATTATCTACAATTAATTGTACGAGAAAAAACACTTAAGGTCATTTTAAAATAAAAAGTTAAGTTCAAACAAAATAGAAGTGAAAAAACTAATTATTCAATAATATCCATAAGTCTATGATATTTTAAAATAATTTGAATCTGATTGAAAAAGTGAGTATAAGTTGCGAAATTATGTAAAATGCAAGAAAAATTATCAAGATAATAAACAAAACATTAATAATAAATATAAAATAATGAATATTTTTATTTTTTAATATTTTTTAATAAAAACAAATTTTAATTTAATTTAAAAAAAAAACTACTCACTTGCAAAACAAATTATCCATGTTTTATAAAAATCAACATACCTTCATTTTAAAATTAAAGAAAAAGGGATCACAAGACAATATAACAAACCCTAGTTACGTAAAGTCAATTAGAAAACTGCATGTATATGTAAAAGATGAAAGTTGAATCAATAGCTTTGACTCATATTTAGGATGGCTGAATTGTTGTTCCATTCAGTCCTCATTCTACACTAAAACAATAATTTAAAAGTATATTCTACGGAATCCCGAATTTCCGCTTTATTTTCTTTAAAAGGTTGGAATAGCCATTCTACCTTGTCAGCAATACACCAACCACAACCACCATTAAATCATGTAATTTGAACCCAAACTTTCATAACCATGTTTGTGCCTCTCCAACCCATATCTGCCTTTGCAAATCCGAAGTTGATTAGTTCATCGGAGATGAAAAACAACACTACGGACAAAACATCAACCAAAATGTTAAAGAAAAAGGGAAAATCATAATAATAAGAAAATACAGCAGTAAAAGAGAGAGAGAGAGAGAGAGAGAAATTTTCTCTCTGCTGGGGTTTTGGCTTAGGGTAGTTTTTAGACATTTTTGGACATAAAATTAGGTGAGAAGGAAGAACAAAGGGTGGGCAACAGTTTACTAAAAAATCATTAGGTTTAGATCGTTGAAAAAGGATATATATATATATATATTTTTGGGTTTCGATAGATCTAGGCTACTAGAATTTGATTTACGAAAAAAAAAAAGAGTGGGGATTTTGAAAATGGAGGCCCAAAATAGGCTGAGGTGAAATTTTAGGGTTGAAAAGCCAATGGCTGGCGGTGGCGATGGGCGGCCGCCAAAATCATAAATTGCTGATTGTTTCAAGGGGCCAAAAAAGAAACAACCGTCTGAATAAGGAGAGACAGAGAAAGAGAGAGAAGAAAGGTTGAGAGTGACGTACAGAGAGAAAGAGAAGAAAGAAAACTGAGGTAAGAGAAAATCTTTCAGTCTTATAAGAAAAAAAAAATTAATAACACCATTAAATAATTAAATATTATTTTTATGTTAAAATATTATACTTAAATATATTGAAATATTTTTTTGCAACATTAAATTTAAATATATTTAAAATATTTATCACTATTATTTTTAAAATAAGATTTTAAAATATATTAACTATAATATATTTAAATATTTTTTATGAATATTAATGATAATTTCAATTTTATAATAGACAAAAATTAAAATACTCTTAATTTTATAAATAAAATAATCATTTTATATTTACTCTTACTCTGCTTAATCTAATTTTAATAAAACAAATAATGTCTATTCCATTGGATCTTAATTTCAATCATTAAGATTCAATCGTTAAGAGCCTTGTCCTCAATTACTAAGAAAAATGGCTATCTTTATTTAATTGCTCTTTAAAGAGACAATTACCCTATATTATTTTAATTGAAATAGTAGATGATGTGTAGTTTCATTAATGGACCAAATTGTTTATCTCTGCAAATATTTCTCAGTCTTTTATTATGAGCTGCAGGCCTTTGCTTCAGGTACCAATAGGATTCTTGCTAAAATCAATGGCAAAAGCAAATACATTAAACCAGGAAAATGCTTTATTGACATCATTAAGATACTTTATCTAGATATAGAAGCAGTCTTGAGAATTGAGATTGAAACTTTTTATACAGCTGCGTAGTTCAAACATTGAGAAAATAACCTTAGCACATCAAATAAGGTGAAGAAAATCCAGACAGAAATATCAGAAGGGTAATCTTTTGAATGTCTGCTGATAGTTTCTCTGAGATACTTCTCTTATTCTTCAAGGTTTGATGGTGGCATCTCTATTTGCTCTGCCACCTGATTTGCTTGCAATAACTGCAGGAAATTTTGTATTAGAAAAATAAACAACAATGCAAACTCCGGCAATCAAAACCGATTATGATAATGAAAATCTGGGCAATCTTTGTTAATGAGGGAATTGATCCACAATTACTAATGCTAAGCCAAACGGTAAGTAACATGTATGATCAGAATGAATTTAAAATTTATTATACGAGGGTGTTTACGGAGAAAGTAAAATATTTTCAAAGGTCACAAATCACAATACATGTTTTACCTCAGTACCATTTAGAGGCTTAATGGAACAGAAATGATGAAATCATTCAATACTTAAGGCAAAAGATTTTTAGAATTGGAACTGAAAAAGCAATATATATAGTATATGTCTACATGTTTAAAATTGCAAGCCTTCTGAATTACCTGATTTTTCCTTCCTAGAAGAAGACAGAAAGTTCGATGAAAAGCTATGCTCCTCTGATTTCAGCGTCAAATGGCCGCTCTTGTAGTTTCCAACTGTACTCAGGGTGAAGGAGTAGCTTCTAACAGAGATCTCGGACTGATCGATGTTTTCACCAAAACGAAAGTTTTATAGCGGAACAGGCTTGGACATGGAATAAAAAGACTTGTTTCCTGCTACATCTGTTTCACTCATAATGTGATTTCTCAAAACTTCCACTTTCAAGCTATCCTGAACGAATGCAACCTTGCAAGGCATCTGTTTAACATATAACTTCAAATCCCGTCCAAGGTGCCTGTTAAGATTGTAAGCCATGACATAGTGACAGAGAGGAAGTAGCCGAAGTTACAAATAGACATATACTAGATCATCTGGATGCTTTCATCATAAAAAAAAAAAAAAAAAAATCAATGTCATGGCTCAATTTATGAGATGTGTAATTAACTGCTCATTCGAGATTAAAAACTAGAAAGCAAATCAGCAAATCTTTCATTCTTCATCCATTCATTACCCTAAACTTTGGAAATAGAAGAGACGACAAGTTCTTTTTCAATTGAGACCAATATTAGAGATTATGTATTCAATGTGCTACATATTGATATATCACAAATAGAAGAATCAACCAATACGTATTCATTTCCATGAGTAAATAAAAAACTAAATAACTATAGAACTGTCTAAGGTAAATGATGATCCATGTATCCAGAATACAAAATATTTACCTATCAAGTATAACCCATGCTGCATTACAGGTTAGCACCTCTTGTATAATAACATTCTTTATGGGAATCCCAGCTGCAATCTTAACTTCAATGCTTACCTATACATGAAAATTGTTACTGTTACCAACAGAGAGCAACAATAAAAGAAGTGGTGGAGGCTTAGAATTCAGATTAAATTAATTTGTGCATGCTGCTTCCAGCTGTGCAGCGTTTGCAGTGAGGATAGACCTGTATAGGTCCTTAATCCATTTAACATTTTTCTGGGTTATACTATTACATCTATACTAGAACTAATGAACACTATTAAGAAAGCCTCCTCTATTGTCATAACATATCAGTCTACGGTATTAGGTAGGAAAAACGAAAGTAAACAAAATTCTATTTTCCCACATTATCTGAATGGAGGATTTGTCTTAAGAACTATGACATTTGGTCATGTATATACTGTCCCACTGTTCCAACTCTAGAGTGATAATGGAATTTTGATTACAATGTCTCAAAGAGTAAGGAACTGGACTGTAAATACATAAGGAGATTACCTAATACACCAAGAGAGTCTCTTGACAAAAAATATGGAAAATTCAGATTAAAACTACCACAAAATATTGAAAATCTGCCTCCGTCCCACCCATCTGTTCTTCCTAGGGTTTAACCTGGGACAGGGACCTCCAAGTTGGAAATCCTTTTGGTTTTGGTATGATGGCACCACATCACACACCAAACTGTTAGATGTATTCCTGAACTTATATATCTCAAGATTGTTATCTTGTCTCCTTTTTTCAAATCGATATGTTTCTAGACAGTTATATTTAAGTTCACATCAGCAAGTGCATCTTATAAAAGTGAATGGAAATAAATTAACCAGAGGTTTGAATCCACAAGGAAATTTTCTAAATGTGTATCTTTCAGGAAAAGAGACATTGCAAGTATAGAGATATATATTCATTGTCAAATGGTGGACATATTGATCAACAAGACTTCTGAAACTAGTTCCTTAAAGAAAAAGTTTCAAAAGTACCCTGCTTAAAAAAATCCACCCTTTGGAACCAAGTACTTGTAGTTATGGAACCAATCCCGGTTTAACGATCCAGAATAGATCAACATGCAACCCAAATGAACATCAGTGAGTGAGAAAGTGACAGTGAGCCTGTGTGTCTTATTCAGTCGATTGCCTTATTAGAAAATTGAAAGGAAAATGAAAAAAAAAAAAGAAGAAAAAAAAAACAAATTGTATCTATGCAAAGTAATATACCAGAAATTTACCCTATGGTCTTTACAATCTTCAGCAATTTGTTGGAGCAGACGAACATATGCATCGACCTTCCTTGATACTTCTTCCTCCATGGCACGGAAGCTTGTTCCGAAAAATTCAGGACATGGTGGGCTTTGGTAACCCATTACACCAACACAGAGAAGAACAGAAGACACGGGGAAGATTCAGAAGAGAACAACAGGTGAGTTGACATGTTCTAGAACATTGTATTGCATATGTAATTTCATCAAGCAACTAGACTGAATATAAAATAGATTCAACACTAAAAAAAATGCAGGCGATCATGATTGCTTTGCTTGATCACTTGTTTGCATTTGTAGTAATAGCGGCATAGATTTATATGGTTTTGTTAAGAATCAGTAGTCTAAGCAAGGCAAAGGGTAAGCATGAATTACTTTAAATATATAATCATATTTTTATTTAATGTATTAAAAATAATAATAAAATTATCAATTACTACATTTATTACAAGCTTATTACTATAATATTATATTAATTAATTTTAAAGAGTATCTAAAAACGCTTTGTCAATAAAATTTTTATAAAATAGCAACAGTCAATATTATGTTTTTAATATATATTTTTTAATTTTTATGAAAAGGTGCTTACATGAAGCAGGCCAGATCTTGAAAATGAATTGGATTATACTCATGATGAGCCTTAAATATAATCTTCAAATTTTCAAGGTATATCCTTAGCACTAAATCAACTTTGAAGACTATTCCTTCACTAACCCAGCAAGGGTAACCAACGGTTAAAAAAAAATTGGAAGGTCAAATGTGTGATTTTTGATTTCATTGTATTAGTTGAACCAATTGGTTCATTTAAATAGTATTTGAAATATTTTTAAAATAATCTTAATGTTAAATAAATATTAAATATATTAGATTATCAACAAAAATATGCATTTGATTTAATGGCTTAATTTTATATAATTTTAAGAGATTATATGTTTAAATCTCATCAAATATAAAAAAATGTTCTTGAAAAAAATAATTAAAAAATATCAAAAACAGTTTTTTTAA
This sequence comes from Adansonia digitata, assembly GCA_029448705.1. Lineage (NCBI taxonomy): Eukaryota > Viridiplantae > Streptophyta > Magnoliopsida > Malvales > Malvaceae > Adansonia > Adansonia digitata. Next base: position 20,217,901 of record JAQSVH010000010.1, on the reverse strand, counting down.
TAGTTTTTTACCTCATTGAGCAAATTTTAAGTCAGTTCAATCAAAATTCGACTCTTTACATAGCTTCAATTCAAATGAACTTTTAGTTTTTTATTGAACTAGTTCAATCAGGGTTTGATTTTTTCAACCATGATAAAAACCAATATCAGTGAAGAAGAAATTAAGACACTTACTAGGGTGACTGACTCTATGCAAAACTCCAAGCAGAACAAGCCTATCCCCAACAAGTAGAATGTCACCTCTTACTCGTAAATTATTGATGGTAATTCTGAGCTCAACTTCGTTATGATCCTTATTAGCATCGACTGCAATAAAAACATGGGATGCTGAAGGGTGGAATTGTTCCCATTACAGCTTTAGCCGGGACCTGCTTACGGGCTTGTCTTTGATGATCATTTAGGTTCTACAGGCCGAAAATTTTTGATGGGTTTATAATGAAACAGTGAAATGAAACAAGGGGCGGCATAGAGATGGAGACGTGCTGTCAAATCATTAAACGTAGTTTTAATTTGTTGAGTGGTTTTATTGTTTTTCTTCCATCTGATCTCTTCTAATTTGTCTATCGGGACATCGGTTTTGGTAGAGATTGGGAAGATTCTTGAGCGTTCGGAGATATACTTTCGAATATGCGAAGATTTTACGGGAAAAAACGAAGCGAAATGTCCCGTCCATAATAATGGCTATATAAATTTCAAGGAGGTTACCTCAAGACGAAATTTTTCATATCTTTATTTATTAGTTTGGCTGTTGCCGCTAAAAGCAGAATTCCATATTTTTTTATAGTGAATCTCTTAATTGTTCTAAAACAATTAAAAAGAGATTTCTTTTTTTAATAAGAAAGAATTTAGTTCAAAAATAACATATTCATTGAGAAGTTTTTATAACTTAATCATGCATGATAAAATCATCAAAGATCTAATTTTTTCGATTTCTATCTGTAATTTACTATGAGCTCAGAAAAAAAAAATTATGTACAAATGAGATATCTAGCAATAAAAAGAAGGGAAAGGATTGAATAGAGGAACTCCAAGCATGGATTAGAACTATTCTATATACTTATATTGTCAAGTTTGAATGATCTTATCACAAAAGATTATTATTATAAAAAATGTTTGATTATTATATTTAAATTTTAAATTATTCTTTATGTATAAGTTGAATAATATGATTAGTGAATTTTTACGTGAATTCAAGTGTAAAAAATTTATTCAAGTTGAAGAAGAATTCGAGCAACATCGCACAACTCAGTGGACAATATTACTTTGAATGAAAAAATTGAAGGAAAAGTAATTATCAAAATTCAAATTCAAAATTTTTGATATCATATTAAATTATCTTGCCAATTATCCAAAAAAATTTAAGCAGAAGAAAAACAACTCAATAGTTATATAACTATATTTAAGGTCCACGATACAAAATGAAAGCCCTCAAATATTTACTCCCATTTTGTATTTATTTCACTTGGACATTATCATAAAATTAAGTATTACGGGATGCATCTTAAAATCGTTCAAAAAAAATAGACAACTTAAAAATAAATTTATATTTGATATACTATCAGTATATAAAATCATACACTGACGATAAATCATATAATGACACTTCAATGATATAAATAAGAAATTTTAAAATCTTTAAAAATAACTATAAATAATCATATTTTTCAACATATGACATTATATACTAACAGAGCATCAAGTAGTAATCATTTAAAAATACCAATCACCATATTATATATAAAAAAAATTTAATTATTCGATTCTATCCATATATCTACGATATTCTAAAATAATTTCAGTCTGATCATTTTAACATTTTCTAGAGATAACTATATATTTGGGAGATGGTCAAAATAAATACTTGAGATAAAGTGACTGGTAAGAATAATTTGTTGAAATTTTATATATATATATATATTTGATAATACAATTTGAAAAGTAAATCAATGGATAGATAATGGATATAGAAATTGGCTTTGATCCAGTGGTAAATTATATATATTTTTAATGAAATACATGCATTAATAAAAATTAAAATTAAATAGTTTTTAATATATTAAGAAAGAAAAAAATTAATGAATCAATCAAACTGACTATCAGCAAATTAATGTATAATTGGATCAAACTCACACTAAAATAAGATTTGAACGTTAAATCTAAAAATTTCAAGACTTTTTTTTTTTCTGAGAAAGGCTTTTTGACATAAATTTAATATTGAACACCATAAATATAAATTACTATTAAGTTCTCAGTTTACAGCTTAATAACTCATTGCTCAAAACTTGAGTTTAAAGTGTTGCAATATTTTTAAAATATAGTATAAGAATGTCTGATTAATAGATTAAATAGTCAATTAATAAGAAATTAGAATTTAAGAAATTATGCAATAACTTTGGAAAGGTTTTAAAACAAAGAAAATAGATTTGAGACATTAATCTATCGATTGAAAAGGTTTTCTATATGGGACATTTGAATGCCTTGACTTGGTAGCTGGATATCCTATATTTTGCGGAATGAAAATAGTCTCGTTAAGAAAATTTCCATAACGTTCGAATGCCAATATGTGACATGCACAATGTATATAAAAAAGGTAAATAAGGATAGTAATAGATGATGTAGATTTAGATAGTCATAATTATTTGATTCATTTTTTTGTGAATTCGGATATGCTATTCGAATGATATTTGGAGTTGAATATTATAATAATTATCTGTAAAGAATTCGAAGTGGATACAGATGTAACCTTTGAATATTTGATTTTGCTTTTAAAATCTACTTTGTAAGGTGTTGAAAATTTATACGCCATATAAGAATCAAACCCTAGCCATACCAATTTGTAGCATCCACAAGGTATATAAAAAATATAAATAGGGATAGTAATAGTGTGGAGACCCGAACCCAACCTGCGAAGTATTGTCCGCTTTGGTCTATTGGACCTTAGAATTTTATCCCCAAAAGGCTCCTTGTAAGTATAAGTTTAAGTCTCAACATATATATCACGGCAGATTTTTCGAGATTCTCAATGTGGGATTGGGGTGTTACAAACTCCTCTATTTCTAAAGCTTGATATCCTCGTCAAATCCAATACGGAGCAGACAGAATCAGGATCATATCAGGCATTGGGATTCTAGAGGTGGCTCCCACCATGTAGCACTTAGCTCCCGCAGGATTTTAGAGGTAGCTCCCACGATATAGCACATAGATCTCGTTGGTTGGTGATTGCGCTCTGATACCATTTGTGGAGACCTGAACCCAACCTACGAGATATTGTTCGCTTTGGTCCATTGGACCTCATGGTTTTATCCTCAAAAAATGCCTCGCAAGTATAGGCTTAAGTGTCAACATATATATATCATGGTAGATCTTCAGAGATTCTTACTGTGGGATTGGGGTGCTACAAATAGATAATGCAAATTTGGATAGGCGTAATTATTTGATCCTTTTTTTTTGAATTTAGTTATGTGGATTCGAATGATCTTCGAAGTCAGATATTATAATTACTATCTGTAAAGGATTCGGAGCGGATATAGATATGAATCTTCAGGTATTCAATTTTGCTATTAAAATTTATTTTTATAAAATGTTGAAAATTTATATTCCATATAAGAATCAAACCCTACCCATGCCAATTTGTGGCATCCACAAGCTATACAAAAAATGTAAATAGGAATAGTAATACATAGTACAGATTTAGATAGTCATAATTATTTAATCTCTTTTTTTGGTGAATTCGGATATGCAAATTCGAATGATATTTGAAGTCAGATATTATAATTACTATCACTAAAAGATTCAAAGCGAATATAGATATGAACCTTCGGATATCCGATTTCGCTAATAAAATTTGTTTTTGTAAATTGTTAAAAATTTATACTCTATATAAGAATCAAACCCTAGCCACCAAGGCTTACCTTTAGATACTTTACCAAATAAGTTAATCTAAGATTTTGAAATAAAAATAATTTACCACTAAAATTAATTTATATAAAGTATAATAATAAGTTTAAAAAATGTTTTTCAAAATAAAATATAATACTAAATTAATTAATTTTGTTAAATTTCTTTAAATGTTAATGATACAATAAAATAATATTTGATGATTTAATCAACTTAATTATTTAAATTAGTCTAATGACATAAATATATCGCGTGACATAATATGATATATTTTATTGTATGTATATTATAATATAATACAAAATATTGCATGTAACATAGTTTATGTATTAATTATATACCATAGATCATTTTAATGATATAGATTATATTTATCATTACTAAATACTTATATATTATAATATGATAGCGTGTTACATATTACAATATCAATAGTAATATAATTATGTAAAATTAGAATACATAATATTTATATAAATATGCATAATTTTATATATAAATAACATATCTAAGTATTATATATTATATACATTATTTGATATAATATAATTATAATACGAAGAGAGATTCACTTATACTAATGTAAAATTTCTTTTATATCAAACAAATAGTTAAACATTTTTTATTTAATCAAAACTCAACCTGCATGATTTATGCGAATAGAATATAAAATATGAAAATCGGATTAAACAAATATAAATTTTATAAAAAATTATAAATTTGTGCAAAGCTAATTTAATTTTACCTTAGTGTTAAGTGGTTCCCTCCTCTTCTATATATAATACTATGATAGTATATGTATGTAATATCAATAGTATTATACGCCCGCAATGTAATATTATCAACAATATTTATACATTATATTATGTAATGTATTATTATGTAATATCTAAATTAATATATAACATATGATATAATGTAATACTATAGGGTATAACTATATTATACTTTATCATATATTTATTTATAATATATGATTAATAGCAATTATGTATTATATGTGTATAGTATTAATAATATAACTTCATAAAATTACTGTATATTTTACATTACGGTATTTTTTACATAAATATATTCTACATTACTAAATTACTATATATTTTATGTCACTAATTTTTTTTTTAATTTATGAAACATACACTTCTAATTAACGGAACTAGTTTTTATATTATCTAACTTGTTTTTTTTTTCTATTTTGGAATTACTATTTTGTTATCTAAGTAATCATTTTTTTTTGCATTTTAGAACTTGTTTGCCGGTTGTTAATTATGAGTGACTTTGAATTACAATTAATTTTTATTTAATTTTGTAGTTTTCTTTTAAAAAATTTTGACTTACTAAATTTGAAATTTTTTTACAAATTCATATATCCAACTGATAATGTTATTTAGTTCAGATTCGGATTTAGATAGTGATACGTGGATTTAATGTGGATAGTAAATGCATTCAAATTTTAAAATAATTTTACAGATTCATATTCAGATATTACAAAAATTACAGATATTTAATATGCTATCATTCCTAAATGTAAGAAAAATTATTAAGATATTAAATAAAACATTAATAATAAATATAGAATCATGAATTTTTAAATAATTTTTAGCAAAAACATTCTTAAAAAAAACCACTCTAAAAATTACCCACAGAATATAAAAATTTATTTAACTACCAAAAAAAAAGTGGCTGGGTGATACTACCCCAAAAATTGTATTTAAAAAAATTCAAATTTAAATTTAAATTTTAAAAAATCCAAATGTTAATTTCAAAAAAAATATCTATTTAAAAATCTATTTTCAGGCTGGGCACAATCTTAGAAACTGCCCAAACAGAAACAATGCAAATGTAAGTTTATCAACTGTTTTAACTTATTTACACTCTTTTTGCGGAATATAAATGGGACATGTTTTAAGTAATTTACCCTCTTTTGCAGAATGCAAATGAAAGTGCACAAGCTGATTCAAATACTTATGAAACAAGAGGTATCAGAATGTGCATTTCCGCAATTTGAGTTGACATTAAAGTTGAGATTGATGCAAAAATTATTTACCATTTAGAAATTAAGGTTCACAACTTGCTTGTTGTTTATTATTGCAGCAGCTCCATCATCAACAGTAGAGGTGACAAAATGAATCTAAACCCAAAAACCCATCTGAAAAAAGTTGAGTCCGAATTCAAATTAAACTCGATTTGATCAAAAAGTCAATGGCTCGAACTTGAAAAAACCCAAACCCGATTGGCCCGAACTCGAAATGACCTGAACCCGAAAAAACTTGAACCCTAAATGACTCGAACCCGAAAAAACCTGAACCCGAGCCCGACCTGAACCAGAACCAGATACTAAAAATAAATATGAAGAAATTATAATTAAATAATTTTTTTATAAATAAAAAACTTTAATGATGAATTTTATTTTAATATTCTTTTAATAATTTAATTAAATATTAAAAATGTAATTTATATTTTAAATATAATTAAACTTGCTCATAGGTTAGGTTGGGCCATGGTTTAAATTTTTTAAAAATCTCAAGCCCTTATTTAACATGTCCAAACCTATCTATTTAAACTAGAATTACTATTTATCACATTAAAAAATAGTTTTTATTAATATTATATATATTATAATTAAATTTAAATAAAATATATT
>JAQSVH010000010.1:20188349-20211261 GCA_029448705.1 Adansonia digitata | reverse complement strand
TATGTAAATATTAATATAAAAATAACTTTTTAATATTATGAATAATGATTTGTACTTAAATTGGTCAGCCAGAACAAATTTGACCCTGAGCATAGAATTCAAAAAATTTTCGGGCTATGCATAGGCCCATAAAATCAAACTAAAATTTTTTCGGGCGAAACGAGGTCAAATTCGTGCCCAGGCTTAGAATTCAAAATTATGTGAAAGTGATTACATTTAACATAAAATAAAAAAATGATGTAAAATATACTCAAACCGGAATTCGACCTGAACCTGAACTCGAACTCGAATCCAAATCCGAATAGATCCGAACCCGAAAGAATTCAAACCTGAATCAGCCCAAACTCTAAAAAATTTAATCCCTAAATGATTTATCCCAAACTCATTCGAATACGCTCAATAGCCACCTCTAATCAACAGTAGCAGCTCTAGCCCCGGCAGCAGCGGCTCCATCCTCAGCACTAGCTTCAAACCCAGCAGAGGCAGTAGCTCCAGCCTCAGCAGTAGCAGCTCCAACCCGAATAGTAGCCCTAGCAGCAGCAGCTTTAGGCCCAGAAACAAAAGCCCCAGTCCCAACAGCAGCAGCCCCAAGAGGCTCTAGTCCTAACAGCAGCAGCCCCAAGAGGCTCTAGAATGTGCCGTTTAAAACTAGGTGATAAAAACGAACACAAATAGAAAGTCGTTGAATTAGGTCCACTTGGAATAAAAGTGTAGAGAATAATGCAAGGCATCGGGATCTACACTAATCAGGATAATCGATTGCAAATACTAAATGCAAGTACCCAAAAAATTTTTTTTTACTACACTAATTTCTTTTAATTATGAATTTGCAGATAATGGATTACAAATGAATATTAAATTTTCAGCCTGGATGTAAAGGTCAAATGTTCATATCTATTCCTAAAACCAGTAGCCAATCATTAGGAAGCCGTGAGTCAACTGGTCATTACTGGGAAAATGCTGATGTGAGGGAAACAGAAAATAAATCAAGCATCAACAAATCAAAGAATGTCAAGATTTGGAGGTAGTTCTGATGTGAGACAAAATACGTTTTTTGGAATAACATAGGTTTTTTTGCTGTATTTAATTTTTGAAGTACTCTTGCCATTTGGTACTGAATATATTTTGCTGTATTTTGGTTCAAATGTATGTTTTAGATATTTAATGATATGTTGCAATCAACATTTTGGAAGAACTTATTATAGATGCTAACTTTTTGTAGCCATTTTAGCTATAATGAGAATTCGGGTTACATATATACTTTATTTTCTACATCAATAGCATTAAAAATTAAACCAACACAACATGCATCATGTCTTTGCTCACAATTCAACATTCATATTCATATCACATTACAGTTTTTTGGTCAACCAACTTATATATCCATTGCTGAACACAAATTTTAAATACCAAGAACATTATCCATGAAACTATCAATAGAAATTTATACAAAAACGCATTGTTTTCGACTCTTTGCCAGCATCCCTTTGTATGCTTTCATTTTCTCTTTCTGACTCTTAACCTTTGAGACAAGCATTTGCACTTCATCAATGTTCACAGATTTTTTTCAATTTTGTGTTCTCAATCCTCAGGTCTTTGTTTTCAGTCAATAGAATACTGTTTTGAACTCTAAATTCATTGACGACATTGCCTTCTTTCCAGACCACTGTTTTCTGCCCATCATCATCTCTTTCAACCTATCGAAAAAAACCAAACCCAGATTTCTGCTCAAAAAAAAAATTATAGATCAAACAAGCATTAAGTAATTTCATTTACTACTTAAATTACAGAATGAAAAATTTGTTACAAATTTGATTTAATTTTTGCAAAATGAAACATTGAAGCTAATACTGCAACAACATGAAAATGAATTGACGATATTTCAGATAATAAATCCAAAAATAAAATACAAGACACCATTATAGAATTTCCGTTTTATATAAAGCCAAAATCCCTAAACCTGAAATGCAGTAAAATTCAAACAAATACAAAATACAACTTTCCTCTTTGAACTCTGAGCACCCACAAAGTTTCTTGCCTTTGCTCCAAGAAGTGTTTAAGAGCTGCAAATCAGAACCCTCGGACTGCAATGACAATAAATAACCTGAACTTGATTTGGATATTTTGAGCTTCCACTCGACATTGTGGAGGAAAAACTTCGAGCCCAATACCCAGTCTTTTTTTACGAATGAGGTTTCATGCACACGTGCCTTAAGGATTTTTCCAAAACTTTGGTTACGTAGAAGAAGAGAAGAAAATATTTTGTTGGAACTCTGCACCAATATTTCTTCTCATACAGGTTTTACTGGAATGTCAAGGAAAAGAAAAAGGAAAAGCAAATTATTTAAATGAAAAAGAAATTATTAATATCAATTAAATAATTTATTAAATTTAGATTTTTTAGTTTAGTGTAAAAAGAAAATATAAATTGAAAAAAAAACAGATGTATGATATGGATTTTTATCTCCATGTGGCGTTATATGGTTAGGTAATATTGCCATGTCATCTTTTTTTAAACGGTGTCAAGGTTTGAGGTAAAGTCAACGATGGAAATAAACTTGAAGTACTTTAAAAGGAAGTAAAAATTTGCCAAAGTATCAAAGCGGAAAAAAATTATAATACAGGAGCTAATTTTATATTTAAGTTCTTTTTATATTTATTTAATTACTCTATAAAGAAAAAAATTATCCAATAATTTTTTATTTAATAACACATGATATTTCATAAATTTAATTACAAATTAAATTAAATTAAATTTAAATATGATATTAATAGTATTGTAATATATTTAGATCCCACTGAAATCTGAACAGCTTCAAATGCCCAAACGGAACCTTTTCAATTATTCTACCATCTAACGGCCGTCCAATTTTAATTAAAAACTAAATGCATCTAATATCTAATAATAATATAATAATGATATTAAGCAGCCACCAGAGACTTCAAATTTGCCATGATTAACATCTGCAAACCAAAAGGAAAAAAATATATCACATAAACCCCCAAAAAAATCAAGTAGAAAACAATCGAAAAATTAGAATGCAATATGAAAATAACTCACCTTTTAAATTGAAACGATCTTCAGTTTCTCAAGTCCCAATATAAATATATATAGCTTAGGAGGGAGTTGCGTGGGCGAATCGAGGAGGATGGACCGGCGGGGAGAGGAGACTGGCTGACAGTTCAGAGTTGATGAGACCTGAGAGTCTTGAGAGCAGTTCTGACGGAATTTAAGAGAGCTGAGAGTTTTGATTTTTTATGAGAGAAAGATGGGAGGGATTTTTTTTTTTTTTAATTTGAGAATAAAGAGATAAAGCTGAGAGTTTTTTATTATTATTATCATTAAGAGTGAAGAGAATAATATGAGTGGCGGCTGTGACCAAGAATGGAGAAAAAAAGGCTTAGGGTTTTCTAGAAAAGAAATACATAAAAACAGAAGTAACCATATTTTGTTGTATATATGGGCTTTAGGGTTAATAAATAAATAAATATTTTATATCTAGCGGTTACAGTTTTAGGTTGAGTTAGCTTAAGTTTGAATTATAAAAATTTTATGCAAGGCTTGACTCAATTAAAAAATAAATTTTAATTTTTGGTAAATTTATTTTTAATTTTTAAATTTTTTAAAATATTAAGTGAGTTATTAAATTTGAATGAATAACTAGATCTTTAAATAGATTTAATTTGTAATTTCATTAATGTACAAAACTGTTTATTTATCCAAGTATTCCTTGGTTCTTACTATGAATTGCAGGAGTTTGCTTCAGTTACCAACACTTTTTCTCCGATAAAAGAATTTTAAAACGAAAAGCCTCTAGTCTTGCCGAAAGCACATACATTAAACCAGGAAGATGCTTTATTGACATCATCAAAATACTTGCACAAATAGCAGCAGTCTTGCGAATTGAGATTGAAACTTCAGATACAGCTTCATCGTTTAAGCATTGAGAAAACAGCATTAAAACCGCATATCCATTTAATAAGGTAAAGAAAATCTAGACAGAAATATCGGAAGGGTAATCTTTTGGATATCTGCTGATAGTTTCTCTGAGATTTTTCTCTTGTTCCTGAAGATTTGATGGTGGATAATCATAGACATCAGCAAACAACTCTGAAAGTGGAGGCTTCTCTGTTTTTTCTGCAACCTGAATTGCTTGCAATAACTGCAGGAAACTTTCTTCCCATGTATTAGAAAAAATAAACAACAATGCAAATTATGGCAATCAAATTCAAAGCCGATTACGGTAAACGAAAATCTGGGCAATCTTCACCTCTTTCCTGACGCTGTTTCGAAGTTGAGTTTCTTGTTGTTCGCTCCACCATCCAATGTTTTGAACCCAATTTCTAAATCTGTTTACTGGGTTCCTAGCCTTTTTCCAGTACACAATTTCATCAAGCTGGCGATACTTGGTGGAATCATCTGAGGTGGAATGGTGTCCCACTCTGTATGTAAGGGCCTGAAATTAGAATAAAAGTTTAAACACAAAATCAATCACTTCTCCAAATTCCTTGGATTAAAAAAGATTTGTGCGCCAACTTTGCTGCAATTTGGAGCGGTTTTGTTATTTTGCGATTTCGACTTTTTTCATTGACTGATCGTAAAACATGATCTGACCGAAAACGGGACTGTCATTTAACTCTGTGGATGAGACCTCACTCACCTCAATAAGGATTGGTCTCTGCTCAGTTATAGCCATTTCACGAGCTGCAGAAACTGCACTGTAAACAGCAAGGGCATCATTTCCATCCACCCTGATGCTTCGGATTCCATACGCTCGACCCTTTACAACAATGCCATCACCTGCCGAAGATTAATGAAAAATTCTGGGTAAGGTTTCAAATTTGGAAACTGCTGAGGAGCTAGCTAGCTCCCTTTTAGGAAAAGAATTGAGGAAAGCTAATGTACTTCGAAACTGTTCAGATACATTTGTACTGATCGCCCAGCCATTGTTGCGACAGAAAAAAATGACCGGGGCATCCATAACTGCTGCAAAATTTAAACCTGCATGAAAATCACCCTGCAAAAATGAAATGGAAAATAACCATGAGCAAAGTAAGCAAACAAAGTCTTAATCTTATGTTCTAATATAGGATCATTTTGTGTACTTACTTCACTGGTACCACCATCTCCAATGTATGAGACTACACATGCTTTTTGGTCATCCATTTTAAGAGAATAAGCTACGCCTGCAGCCTGGGGAAGTTGTGTCCTACAAATTAAGGCAATGAAAAAATTTTTGTAAGCTTAGGTACATTTGAGGAAAATTTATGCGAATAAATGGAGAGTAAATAGCAGTTTAAAAGTGGGGTCTAGGAGTCTTTACGCAATAGGGGATGAAATGGTGAAGAAATTGTGCTTTTTGGAGCCATAATGAATTGGCATCTGCCGGCCTTTTCCATAATCAGCCTTGTTTCCAAAGCACTGGTTAGCGAATTCTTGCAACGTGAAACCACGCCATAACAAAACTCCCGGTTCACGGTACTGCTATTACATTAGATTAAACAATGCTTCAATTTCAATCAGACAATGAACTATTTTAAGCACTTCTTTTGCTTCCTATCTTTCAGTCATAGTATGCCACGTATACATCTAATCATATGATCCATAAAACCAAGAGAATTGTCTAGCTTGGAACCAGGGGTTAGCCCAAGTGATTTATGTAACCTTAAGAGATAATATTTAGTAGGTTTGAAATTAAATTTTCAACATTTACAATCTTTTCTATTAAATTTAAACTACAATCTCTTTTATAAAAAAAAATTATCATACTCTTAAAAGTTCAAGGCCCAAATTGATAACAGGAACATTCTCTCTGTTTCCTTAATCTAGAAATCCTGAAGGCTTCAAGAATACACAACATGTCAAATTCAAACAGTGAAATCAGACAAAGGGGGCCACCCAGAATTTTTAATTGTCTAAGAAGCTACATTAGAGTGTGATGATCTATCATTTCCCTAATTGAACATATATAGCTTTTCTTTTCATTTGAGTTTTAGAAATTGAATTGGAGCAACTTTAATCTAAAATTAATGATTATTATTATCCTGGAACTTGAAAAATCAAATGTCTGATAGTGCTTCACCTGAGGCAAGATAATGTCTTCTTCACTAAGAGCTGCAGCAGATGCTATGTTAATTGCTTCTTCACCAGCTGATGTCAGGTAAAAAGATATTCTTCCTTGCCTTTGTGCTTCATAGAATATGTTGTCCATTACTTGTAGAGTCACCATGTCACTATACATTTTTACTGCAACTTCCTTGCTTACCTGTTACATTTATTATTTTATTCCATTTAATTTTATAATTTTTTCGGAGTTTTAATGTTAGTATATTAAGTTAAAGCATTGGATAAATTTTAAAGAAAATCAAAGAAAAAACCTCTTGAAAACCACTGGCTGTAATTAGCTCCCCATCATCATCCAGAACTCGATAGCATGGTACTCTTGTCTGTGAAGATTCCGAGATGAAATTCATTTCCGAAGAAAATGCAACTTTTCCCCCTGGAAACTCCAGTGACTACCATAGCAACAGATTCAAGTTTTAGGAATTAAGATTCCCATATACCATTAATTAAAGAAATCTTATGCCAATTTAGTTCGACAAATATCATCAATTTCAAATATACTAAATTCCCTTCTCGGCAAATATCAGAAATACTACTCTGTTGTTCATGCAGGTTATCTCCATTAATTTTGTAGTTAAATGAAGTAACTATCATTGAGCTAAATACTGCATTAAATAGCGTCGTTTTCGTTCATTGTTGCAGAAGCAAATTTGTGCTATTTTCACGTACAGAGGTAAAATTATCGAATCTAATATTATTTGTTTAACATTCTCCCCATCTGTAAACGTGAGCAAAGAATTTTGTTACCATTCTTGAAACTGAGGAGAAGTTCAGGACTTGGAGAAGTTCAAAACCGAAAATATTTTTATTCGTTTAGCTCGATGAACTCCAAAAGAATCACCTTGCACCCCATAAGTTTTTACTTTGTATACTGTAGTTTCTAGATGAGAATTATGAAGTAGATAAGCATCGATCCCATATCGATTGTACTAGAAGATTACGAGACTTGGGAAAAAGCTAAGAAAAACAAAAAAAGGTGAAGTGAAGTGGCCAATAGTGATCGTCTGATTCAACCAAACAAGACAAGTGAAGCTAACACAATTGTTGTTTTGCAATTATTATTTTGCTAGGGGTTGAAAATAGAAGATAAGAGTTCAAAGTGTGAAACGTCTACTGGCCTTTTTCATTTTGTCGGTTTTTGCCCTCATTTATTTTATTTCTTTTCAAACTTTTTCTTCCTTTTGCCTTCATGGTTCGATCAATAATTGCTTGTCTTTTCCAACCAAAAAAAAAAAAAAAACACATTTTTATTTCTTGTTTTATTCGCATTGTCCATTTTGTGGGAATATGTTATTTTTTCTATTAAAAAAATATATTTTATAGGTCTGAATTTCTTTGTAAAAAAATTTTCAACCCCAAAAAATGAAATCATCAATGTATTTAATATATATATATGTAGATAATAATCTTGTCATATATTCATTATTTATTATATATATTTAATAATGTTAAAAATATATTCTAATATAAATATATAATAATCCTTTAATTTTATTCATAAAAATTTTAAATTTTATTGACCTTAAATAATTAATGTAATTAATATAATTACTAAACATATACGTACATAATGCTAATTATGTAAATTTGTTTATATAATTTAAAATTTTCACTTTAAATCTATGCACAAATAAATTTATTAAACACTGTGATTTGGATTGGCAGACCGTGACTCGACCACGTATTAATGCTGGCCCAACTTTGACTCCAATTGAGCTACGTTCCTCCCTAAGATTGTCCAACTTTTCGGTAGTAATTTTTTTAATTAAAAATAAATTAGTATAAAATAAAAAGCAAATTCAAATCAGATAAGCCTTGCTAAAAGGCTAATATTTCGCACGTTTTTCATTAAAAAAAAAAAACAATAAGTAAATCTTTACTTGAGAGCTCTATCAAAGATATCCCACCACATTAAAAATGTTAGATTGAATTATAAAACGACATTTCGGTGTAGTGGGGGTGCCTCTAACCGAGCTCTCAAATGAAGCACGAAACACTTCTTAAATCTACATTAGGAATTTAGTATATTGAGATGAACATGATAAAATTTGATTATTTGATGATTAAAGATTACTTCCCATTCAGTCTGTGACTCAATATGATCTGATGATTTAAGTATGTTAACAAATTATAGTAAATTTGTCAACATTCTTCAGAACCACTGACAATAATAACCGAGTAATTAGCAGCAGGGCCTAGGATAACAATGCATGATGTCAATTAAGGGATAATTTGTTTGCTTATATAATTATAAGTTGAGGATAAAAATTAAATTTTAACACCCCCCCCCCCAAAAAAAAAAATACAAAACTTCCACTATTAAGGGTAATATGCAAGCAAGAAAGATAAGCCCAGGAGTAATTACCTGATGATCATCGTCACTATCGCCAGAGGAAAACGAATCATGCTGCTTTTCAGCTATGGTGGAATTGAAACGCTGCTGAAAATTGGAGAGAGTAGCGGCCCTGTTCCATGGAAATGAATGCAGATATCTACAGTTCTGACCAGGAACTGACCGTCGCCGACCCAAAGTCGAGGATAAACTTGAACTTCGGTTAACGTCGACAGCGCCCCCGATGAAACGTTTGTCCGTACAATATTTCCTGACGCTGTTGGTAATGGTTGTTGATGATCTTCTCCACCAAGCCGCCATGGAAATTAACAAGAACAAATTATTTTTTTTGAACTTTTCTGTTTTCTTTCTTTTGACAATATAGCTAGATGATCTAATGTAAAAGATTATAGATTTGCATGAACGCTAAGGAGTGAATTGGATTTGAAAGAAAATGGGAGAGCGAAGTTGGTTGGAAGAGATATCTTGATTTTGTCGACACGGCATTCGGCAGGAAAGTAGATATATAATGGACACGACAACATGACAGGTCATGTGTTGTTCCAATCTTAACGTACATTCATTACCTTGCGTATTTTTCAACAGCTTTACCTTAAAATTACGTAAATCCAGCAATGAATAACCTATCTCAGAGCTTACCCAAGTGATAACATTACTGTACCATAATTGCAGATATAGCTCCAACCAAATATGTTTATTTACCTAAAAAAGTTAAAAAAAATCCCGCAAATATTAATTAACGTGACCATTCACCAACTTTCTACGCAAAATGTGGCTCGGAGTGAACCACGTGGCCTTTCATTCTTTTTTGGTAAACCAATCTGGCAGAATCTTGGAGCATTTAGTTTCTTCAGTACAATTATTTGTTACTATAAAAAGAAAATTTTGATTATTTCGATAAAATATAAATAAAATAAAAAATTTTATTTTTATTTTTTTGAATTACAAAATTATACTATCCAGAAGAAAGAAGAATTAAAAATATTTATAAAATTAATATAAATAAATATTTTTATATCATGTATAATTTTTTATTTTACAAAATTATCTATAATATATATTTTTCATATATAAAAACATGAATACATAAAATTATTTAAACCGACAAAAATAATAATTATTATTCATTATATTTTTAAATTATTATTATAAATATTTTTTGTTATTGATAATATTTTTTTAATTTATACGTAAATACTTTAGTTTCATTAAAACATTTTCCTTTAATAGATTAATTTTATAATAAATAAAATATAATTAAATTTTAATTTATTTACATCAATATCGAAAATAAAAATTTTATAATAATTTAACATAATTTACACATAAATCAAACTTTAATAATAATCCAAATTTTAGTTTTTACACAATTCATTGGCTTTATTTATGTATAAAAATATAAAATTATATATTCATAATTAAATAATAAATTTTAGTTTATTTATAGAAAAGGGTGTATGAAAAAAGAAATATCAGAAACACGTTTTCTTTTCAACGACGAGAAACACGATAGTACATGTGGAACAAGCACAGTCAATTTGACATTTAATGCCCAGAATGAGGAATCAGGTTTTTTTTTCAAAATTCTACCAAAGAAATTTAAAAAAAATAAATTAAAAGTCTTAATTTTTTATTAGTTATAAAATAAAAAATTAAATCTAAAACAAAATATAAGATTAAATGTTCAATTTAGGGTTTGTGTTTCAAAGTTGCTTTAAGCCCAGATTATAACAAGATATGAAAAGAAAATGGAAAAAAAAAAGGGGGGGGGGGAATTCAGAAACACGTTAGTACTAGTAGTTAACAAACGGCAAACACGTAACGGCAATTGACATATAATGCCACAAAATAGGAATTAGGTTTTCCAAACTTCCATCAGAGAAATTTTTTAAAAAGTTATAAAGGCTTTAATTTTTATTAATTATTAGTTTTAAATCCTTATGATGTACCAAAAATATATCTTTTTAAAATATATAATGTGATTATACATATACACCTCAATTATATATGTATTTATATAATTGAAGTGTATTTGTATGTGTATATAAAATAGATTTTATCAAAATACTTTAAAATAAGTTATAAATATATAAAAAATATTAAAAAAATCGATAAATATTAAATTGTATATCAAAATATACCAATATCAATACGTATTAATATTAAAAAAATTATTTAGTACACCAAAAGTAAAATTTTTTAACTTCACAAGTAGAGTTAATAAGCTATCACATGTCTCGTTTATTTTTTTATTTTTTAAATATAAAAAAAATATATAATAATCTTTTAATCTCGATCATAAAATTAAAAAAAAATTTTAATTTATACATCAAATAATTTTTTTATTATTAAAATAAAAATAATAAACTCATCAAAACGATATCTACTACTTTGATCTAATCCATAACGAGGGTATCATACCCAAATCCAACAAGAAAAGAAAATTCGAAAAAGAAATGGGTATTGATCGTTGAATTGATCGTGGATAAGCCACGTGCTCACTTCCAACTTTGCTTAATGAATACGAGAATGCAGATGCTCGGTCGGGGGCAAGGGAAAGCCTTGGGCCTACCTATCCCAATAATTATAACAATTATTTTATAATACCAATAGTTATATTAAACAAACGATTATACAAAAAAATTACGGATAATTATTAAATAACTATAATACAATTATATTAATTAAATTATTAATTTAAATAAATAAAATATGATTATATTAATTATAACAGTTATTTTATAATATCAACAATTATACTAAACAAAAGATGTAATAAATTCAATTTCTATTCTACGGCAAGAAGGGTCCGACCGTTGTTTCTTCCTTATTGACCGCCGAGCTTCGCAAATAAATTCACTCTTTCAATTTCTTTCGGACTATTATTTAATAATTAAAGCATGTTTATATCTCTCTGTTTCTTCTCTCTCTCTTTTGTTGTTTAATACGAAAGCGTTGCACTAAGCATTTTTTTAATTATTTTCTTTATATTTTAATAAAAATAAAAATATTTATATTTATCAACCAGATCATATGCTAAGCAGGCAGTATATAATATGCAGCTGGGGTTACTGAGAAGTCCCGACAGAATTAGTGAGATAGTTCCCTTTTTCTTTTCGGGGCTCCAATGAGTGTCCATTCTTAGGAAGCCCTATGCCTTTATAGTACTCTCTGGCCCAAACTCTTGCAATTTGGACCAATCCAAGTTTTCTTTTGCATGCATCACGTCAAACGTTTAAATTTCAATCTGTTGGTTGGGAATGTAAATTGGTCCTCGCGGTAACAGATTGAATAATTAGGATTTACACTTTTAAATTGAAGCAAAAAGATAAAATCAATAACTGGGTCAATGTTTTCTGCGAAAAAATTAGCATGACACTTTACTTTTACTAAAATGATGATTTGTACAATTTAATCGTATTAAAATATTATGTCAATATTAATTATTTATATCATTATTTGAATATATGGTAAACATCATGTTAACCTTTTCGTGAAAAAAATTATCTTTGTTATTGATAGGCCTGAAAATTTATGTATTCATGTCCTATTTATATATTTTATCGTCTCATAATCGTTTTTAAGATTTTTAATATTTATATTGATTTTGATATGTTTATAATTCATATTAGATAAATTTTTTAAGAATATATTCATGCCATATTGTGTCATGTTTTTTTTAACTTTTTGCATGTCATATTTATGTAATCGTATTTTTTTTTGTTTCAATTTTAAAAGTGCATGGATTAAAATTTTTTAATATAGAAAGTATAGTACAAGGACCTCCCAAATGCTTTGACCTATTTCAATCTCATATTTATAATGTATAGATGTTCTACAATAAGCATATTTTCCAAAATAAGAATAATATTTTTTTATGATAAGTAGTATCAGAGCATAATTTAGATTTGATCATGCGAAGCACCTCATAAGAGAATGCAAGTGGGATGGCTAATAATGATGAAGACGTTATCGAATTAGGTAAAAAAAATGTCGCACCAAAAATTTCAAAGTAGGCATGATATTTTAATTTACATCAAATAAGTAAAGAAATTTTTAAAGATTTATAAGCGAGTATCTTGCACATCAGATTAAATTTATTTTTTAAGAGAAGAGTGATCTCCTGAGACATAGAAATCGTTTCATAAATAAACTAAAGTAGTTAATGTTTCTCATATACCTGTTTATGTTTTAACTCTCGCGTTCAATTTCTCCCAGCATTAAAATTGTAATAGTTATTTACAATTTAAAGTTCCAATTGTTGAACAATTCTTCATTTTCAAATCTCATTCCATTTTATATATATGTAACAGTTTAGAGATTGTAAAGCTTCTTGTGTTCTTTTTTTATTAGAGTTTTTAGGATGTTGTGGATGTTGACAGGTTTGATTTTTGAATTTTTTCTTTTTGCTATATAATTATAGAAAATTTTGTATACAACAAAATATACATATATATACATATATAGATATAGATATAGATATATATCTTCAATTAGCATCACATAAATCTCACCTAATTATTAAAATCTTATAGGAGATCATTAAAAGAAAAATTAATTGGTATAGTAATAGTTGTAGTTAAATGGAAGTTAACTCGAATTCCAATATTAATTTTGCAACAACTCAATGTAATTTATATTCTAAGTCATTAAATGTAGCATAATTTTCATATAGATCACAAACTTTTAATTCAATCAAATTACATTACTGAACTTTTATTATTAATAAATTAACTCACTTATGTTAACATCTTTAAGCAATTTTAATAGAAAAGTTGACTCAATAAGCATAAGTAACTTATTTCTATTCAATATTATTTTGATGAGATGTAATGTATGCATACTAAGTCAGTTTTTTTATTAAAATTCTTAGCAGGTTTTACTGCCTTGATTTATTAGTAATAGATATTCAATAATATAATTTAATAAAATTAAAAATTTTTAACTTATATAAAAATTAATGTTAAGTTCAATAACTTAAAATGTAATTTATCTTAACACTTGTTAGTACCTTTAATTACATCTAACTACATATTGAAGGTAGGTCCAACTTGATTATGCTAAATTTGGGAAAAGATTTTTTATTCAAGTAAATTTGACTCAATTAAATTACTATTTAATTAATAAAATATTTTATATTTAAATTTAATTATAAAGTATATAAAAATTATTTTAAAATATTTTAAATAATAAAATAAATTTTCAAATTCAACAAAGCGTGCTTAAATAGTTATGAGCAAGCAAATACCTTTATTCTTCGAGTTTAATCTTAACTGAATCTGACCCAAAGATACACAATAAGTTCTATCCATGCGGAAATAAATATACAAACCACAAACACTTCTTGCTTCCCTCTAGAACACACTAGACAGATCAAACTAGAAAGCAGTTGTTAAACGACATTTTGAAACATGGATAGGGCCATGCATGGCATGTTATTAAGCTGAATCCAAAGCAAAGCTGCTAAGGCCCACAGTCTCCACAGTGCAACCAGGCCCAAACCCTAAGAGCACGCCCAACTCTAATCCTTCGCCGGTAGTGGATTTGCCTTCATCCATTGACTTTCTCCTCACCGCATCCAGAACAAAGAGCACGCTCGGACTCCCCATGTTTCCATATTCCCTTAGAACATGCCAGCTTGCTCCAAGCTTCTCACTTGCCAACCCAAGTTTCTTTTCGATTCCTCGAAGAACAGCTGGGCCGCCAGGATGGACAGTGTAAAACAATTTGTTCCAATCGTCAATACCAAATGGAGTGAACGTTTTAAGTAAGCATTGCTCAATGTTGTCAGAAACCACAGTAGGCAAGTCTTTAGACAAATAATAATCCATCCCCATTTCACGTATTTTTGCTACAATAATCTCATCAGAGTTTGGAATAACTGTCTGGGTAGCTGATATGATTTGAAACAATGGCCGCTGGTTGATGATGGTATTAGGATTAGCACCACCAACAATCACAGCGGCAGCCCCATCGGAAAAAATAGCAGAGCCCACCAGTATGTCTAAGTGAGTCTCGGAGGGTGCATGGAAACACACAAGCATGAGCTCGGAGCAAACGATAAGAACTTGAGCACCAGCGTTGTTTTCAGCTATATCCTTGGCAAGGCGAAGGGCAGTCCCAGCAGCAAAGCAACCTTGTTGATAAATCATAAATCTCTGAACTGAAGGTTCGAGGCCAAGGAGTTTAGCAAGTTGATGATCGGCACTAGGCATGTCTATCCCTGATGATGTACAAAATATAAGGTGAGTGATCTTTGATATGGGCTGTCCCCATTCTTTGATGGCCTTTAATGCTGCTTCCATACCAAGCTTTGGTACTTCTCTTACAAGAATATCTTGGCGAGCGTCAAAGGATGGAGCCTTGTAGATACTTAAGTTCGGATTCTCTTTGATAATGACCTCCGTTAAGTGCATGTAACGTTTCTTTATTGCAGATTTCTGACCTGTTAGCCGAGATCAAATTAGAAACTAAAGCTCTTAATTGAAAGGAGATTGACTAAGTTGAGATCTATCAAATTACGGAGCTATAGCATATGAGTTTAGACCCTGCGAATTCGTGATTAAAAACAAAATGTTCTTAGTTTGGGTTCCTAAATATACAACTTTATTTCCCATGCATAATATAACCTCAGTTATTGCTAAAAAACCTTTCATACTTACATATTCGTTTGAACTTATCTTTCAACTGTATCATGTGCTCGTTTTTAGTAACTTGAAAGTAGAAATCGGGATAATCATCTTGAGAGACACAGTTGGTTGGATTTGCGGTACCAATAGCTTGAATAACAGCTAGTCTCTCAGCTTGGAGAGTCTTCACCATATTTGCCAACGACGCCATCTAGAGTTGTTTAGCCTTCTATTAAAACTGAGCTTACAGGAAAATGATTTTTTTTCCTTTAAACGGTATATAAAGATATAGGAAGAAGTGAATCGTGCTTTTGGGGACTATAATATTTATTAATGTTTAAATCTTCGTGTTGCTTTGATTTTATTGCTGTTGATATTATATTAAATACAATTACAGCACAAAAAATTATATGAATTTATAGTTAAAATTAAATTATTATAACAAGCTATGTTAAATATCATCACTTGAAGACAACTTTTAAAGTTGAAAGTAAAATAATATAAAATAACACAAATACAATACAAATACATAAATCTAATTAATTATATATACATTATTTGGAAAACAATCAAGATGAATATCAAAATTTCATTTAAATCATATTCATACCCATCATTTATATTCATATAAAAAAATAATAAAATATAAGTCAAATAACTATTATACAATAACTCATCACATATAATATCATTTATTTTTTTTTTTTACTATTTAATCATTATATAATATTTTTCTTTTGATTCATCAGCTAAAATTAAAAAAGAAATTACTTACATAAACCCATCTCATATTATAATTCAATATTTTAATTTTTTCGATAATTTATTAATAAAATAATTTTTTATTCAATAATATAAAAAAATAGTTTGACATTATTTTTCAAAAAAATAAAAAACTTATCATTCACGTGAAAAAAATTTAGGGTTATTTAAATAATATTACGTACGAACATGTTATGGTTAAATAATATGACATGACATTAGAAATATAAAGACCATGACAGCAAAATACAAATATGTTAAAATTTATATAAAATGAATATGACTCAAAATTCAAATACAATATGACTCAAAATTTAGATACAACACAAAAAAAAAATGAAAATACAATATAATATAATACAAATTATTAATATATCAAAAATTATATATACTTGATACTTTAAGCAAGATTATAATACAAAAAAACACAAATGCAATGCAAATACATAATTTTTTTACCCTTTTTTTCTTTCCATCTTTCTTTTTTTCGTTTGCCACAATTGCCCCAAAAATTGATTACGTCTTACCAAAATTATCCCTCAATTTGTTTTGATTTACCAAATTATCCCTTAATTGATCAATTTAAGGGATAACTTTTATATTATTTTATAAGATAAGAGGTTCACGAGCATTATTATGATTTTAAAAGAGTACGGTTTTTTAGGAATATACATTGTAATTAATTGTTAAAAGGTTACAATTAATAATATACTCTTAATCTATTTCATTCTTACTCAAGTAACTATCATAGATAGATGTGCTAGTAAAATGTTAAATTGTTAGTTTCTAGTTACCAGAATTCAATATATAGTCTCAAATAGAAAAATATATATAATTCTTAATTTAAATTAAAACAACTATAATAATGTTTATATTAAAACAATCAAAGAATATCAAATAGTAGTACCAACTATATAGTTAGATTTAGGACTAACTGGTTGTAAAGATTATCATATTAATTACAAAAGGTTAAAGTCTGAATTTGGTACTTCTATTTTAAGTTTGCTGCTTTAGTCCCTCAATTTTTATTGAAAGTAAGTTTCGGTATTGCTGATAACAATATTAGCATTTTGTCTTTAATTTGGATGACAGGAAATTTAGTAATTACCTAACATATTAGGTAAAAGTCCACTAAAAGTGTTTGTATTATAACGAAAAAAATATTGTAGTCTTTGTACTATTAAATTTAGTATTTTAATTTTTGTACTTTTGAAATTGTAGCAAACAAAAAAAAATAATTAATGATGTGAAAAAAACTATTTGAATGTTGATAAAATGTTAACCTATCATATGATATCAAATTTTAAATTTTATATAAAAAATGACCTAAACTCGACCCTAAACTCAAACCTATTTTTGTATAAAATTTAAAATTTTACATCACATGATATGACAATATGTATCCATATTTAAATGGTTTTTTTCAATATTGTTAACTATTTTTTCTTATTTACTACAATTTTAAAAATAGAATGACTAAAATAATGAATTTAACTGTATATGAACTAAAATACTCAATTTACTATAGTATAAAGACTTGTAATGAGCTTTTACCAACATATTGAGGTGGATTAATTCTTTGATTATTATAAACATATTAGTTTAAAAAATATCATTTTTATTTCAAATAAAAATAAATAATATTTTAAAAATTCTTAAAAATAAATTTTAATATAATTTTATTAAAAATATATATATTTTTTACTAACGTGTATTACCTGATAAAAAGTTCAGCTTAGCATGTAATATTATTAACAATAAGCACATTTTTTTATCGATTTCCTTTAAACTGATTTTATTAAAAATATATATAGGGATTAAATTCACTAAAAATAGAGTACAAGATCAAAACAACATAATTGAGATAGTAAAAAATAAAAATAAAAATCAAGGCTATGTTACACAATTAATTTAGACGGGAAAAAACAAAAACTTATCTTGTTTTGGTTAGACAAAGACTGTATTTTATTTGATGCACGGTCCATATAAAGCTGGATAAGTGCACCATTATGTGCCACAAATCTAGCCTGCATGGTTTACAGGAAAAGTCCAAAGTCTGATTTAAATAATTTCTAGCACATAAAATTAAGTTTCATGCATTAAAGTTCATGTCCACACTAAATATTTTCAACTTGATTTGATGATTTTTTTTTTTTGGTTGTTAGCATCTGGGTTAGGCTCTTTCTGTCAACTACACCTTGTGTGGTGCAGAAAGTTCCACAACGCAGCAATTGAGCTTTATCTTCAATTTGAATACAATAAAATTATTATTATATTTATAACCATACTCTTTATCTAATTCTGTAAAGTGCAGCCAACATTAATTTATTCATTTTTTTGTAATTATTTAATTCCTGTACCATTTTTTAAAGTAATAATTGAGTTTGATACGTATAAATATATATATTTTATGAATTTTTATCATATTTACTTCTCATTATTTTAGATGATGAATTTTTAATATAAAATTAAAAATACAAATATTTTAAAAATTAAATTAAAAATAATACATTAATAAAAATAAAAAATCATTAATAATGATATGAAAAATATTTTGTATAGGTTAATGTCACATCATTACCCGTCAATTGTCACTTTCTCTCTCTCTGCACGTGCAGGCTTTTTTGTTTAAATTCCTATTCGTATCAATTATACATTGTTTCTCAAATTTTTTTAGTTGGAAACATATTTTCTTTTTTTAAAAAACTTGAAAGTAAGTCGCTGGATCATCGAGCGGTTTCCATTGTAAAGTTGGGAAGCCGCCCAATGAACAGGCGACTTCCCAAAAAAACCCTTCAAAAAAATTATTTGGCAAGCACGTGACCCCCTGCGTTGATTTTGTAACTTTAGTTCGGTGATGTCAATTAGAGGCTAGATAAATAAGTGTATTAATTAAATGATAAAGATTTAAGATGAATATATTTTATTTTATGATCACTTCAAATAGTATATTTTAACTGGGATTACAAGTTAATAGCAAGGAAATATTTGGTGTGACCCCTTCAAAGAACTATTATAAGAACTTAATAATCAAATTACCTTGGTTGTAGATAGCTTTCTGCACTCTTCTTGAAAATGTAACTATACAAGATATAAAATGTGCTTTTAAGGCATATATTTTACTTTTAATTAGAGAAATATTAATGCACGATAAATTTAATATTCGGGTTCATTTGATGTATCTTTTATTTTTTTCAGTTTTGAGGAGGCTAAAAAATATATTTGAGGTTCTACCTATTAGGTTGTATAATTAATCGAAGATATTCCTATAATAAGAATTGAAGTTCTTTTAACATTTAATTAACTTAATTTATCAAATTAAATAATAAAATATGAACAAAATCATAAATACTTTCATTTAAATTCAAAGTGACCTAATCATTAAGGACAATTAAATTAACTTTATCAAAAAAGTTTGCAAAATAATACAAATTTTGAAAATAATTTTATATAAATTACTAATAATTTATATAATAAATACACAGTTTTCAATAAAAAATAAACTTAATTACAAAAAAATAAATTTAATCATTACTAAATAATTTAACTCTTCCTTTTTAGATCAGATCCATATCTTCAATCGGTTATAATAGCTCAAGACACACAATATCTAAAAACTTTTTCTTTCTTTTTTCTTTTCTATCGAAAAAAAACGTGAATTCTCAATTACAAAAGTCAAAATTCAAAACAAAAAAATTGGAACCATTAACTATTCATTATTGACTACAAATTTATGGACGGTTCTTCTTCACTTGTCTTTTTCTAATGGTATAAAAAATAAAATAGATACATAACTAATCAATATTGATTTTTTCAATAAAAAGATCCCATTAAAGCGGCCAATCCCATGCATATTGTATGCACATCTGGTTGTACAAATTGCATAGTATCACAAATAACTACTCCAAGTATTACTCATCTGCCAAGAGAGTTTATAAACAAGTATAGATCTTTAATATCATCTTTTATACTGAAATACACCATAAGATTAATAAGTTTGATTCGAGATCTCGCTACCAATTTCTTGACTCAAAAAAGTAATCTTTTTTTATAAAGTCGATTGATTAGGATAAAATTGTATCCCAATTTCAGGTCACGAGCATCTTCAGAAGAGTGCCCAAAATGTCTAAGGTCATGGGACCTAGCAAATAATTCTGACATGCTGTGACCTCCATTTTATAATTTCGGTTTGTTGAGAAGCCCCCTGTTCATTAGCCGGCTTCCCAACTTTAGATTCTATTTTTAAAAAAATTATGGGAAATACCCGTTTTAAAAAAGAAAATTACATTTTGAGAAATAAAAGTTTAATTGGAAAAAAAATGAAAATAAAAAAATAATATTTAAATAAAAACCCTCTGTAAGCTTGTAGATTTTATGGTGCAAGCCAGAGCTAGCGATATTTTTTGTAATAATGGTAAAATTAAAATATAATATAATATATTTTGTAATTTTAGTTCGGTGATGTCAATTAGAGGCTAGACTAATAAGTGTATTAATTAAATGATAGAGACTTAAAATGCATACATTTTATTTTATGATCACTCCAAATATTACATTTTAACTGGGATTACAAGTTAATGGCAAGGAAATATTTGGTGTGACCCCTCTAAAGGACTATTGTAAGGACTTAATAGTCAAATTACCTTGGTCGTAGACAGCTCTCTGCACTCTCCTTGAAAATGCAACTATACAAGATATAGAATGTGCTGTTAAAGCATATATTTTACTTTTAATTAGAGAAATGTTAAAGCACGATAAATTTAGTATTTGAATTTATTTGATGTATCTTTCATTTTTTTCAATTTTGAGTAGGCTAGAAAATATAGTTGGGGTTGTGCTTATTATGTTGTCTAATTAATCGAAGATATTCCTATAATAAGAATTGAAGTTCTTTTAACATTAAATTAATTTAATTTATCAAATAAAATAATAAAATATGAACAAAATTATAAATATTTTATTTAAATTCATCATGACCTAATCATTAACGATAATTAAATTAACTTTATCAAAAAAGATTGCAAAATAATACAAATTTTGAAAATAATTTTATATAAATTACTAAATACACAGTTTTCAATAGAAAATAAACTTAATTACAAAAAAATAAATTTAATCATTAGTAAATAATTTATATTTTCATTTAAACTAACCATTACCTAATATTTCAACAAAAAATAAAATAGCCTTAAAATCAAACTAAGTTAAAAAGTAAATTACATGATAATAATAACAATTTCATAAATAATATCATAAATTATAAAGCAAATCATACCTCTTTCAAACAGATTTAAACTTTTAAAAAAAAACTCATACCTTAGTTACAACAACAATGAATTTATCGTTACTAAATAATTTATATTTTAATTTAAAATGACCATTATCTAATTTTTTAATAAAAATACTAATAAAATCAAACTAAAATATCTCAAAATCAAACTAAATTACAAAGTAAATTACAATATCATAAATTACAAAAATTATATTTTAATCTTTTAAATAAATTTAAATTTTTACTAATAAAAATAAATTATATTTTAAAAAATTCAAATCGGTAATCTTTAAACTTTAAATTTAACTCTTCTTCTCATCTTATTATGAGGGGAGAATGAGAGCTCCTTTTCTAATTTAGCTCATTCTTTTTAGATCGGATCCTTATCTTCAATCGGTTATAGTATTTCAAGACACACAATATCTAAAAACTTTTTCTTTTTTTTTTCTTTTCTATCGAAAAAAAATGTGAATTCTCAGTTGCAAAAGTCAAAATTCAAGACAAAGAAATTGGAACCATTAACTATTAATTATTGATTACAAATTTATGGACGGTTCTTCTTCACTTGTCTTTTTCTCAGGATGAATTAATATATTACACAAACACAACATAATGAAATATCAAAAATAATATAAACATAATACAAATATATAAATGTATCAAAATCTATAATAAATAAATTATTAACGTGCAAAAATTTATATAAATTTATAATACTTTGAATATACAAAAATAAAACGAATACTAACATATCATGAACATGCAAATTTTTTAAAATTAAATAACTATGACAAATTATATAAAATATTTCATAAATTAAGATATGACATAAGCATGACATGAGCACACAAATTTTTTTAAATTGAATCACAATGATAAATTATACAAAATATGAAATAAAGTAAGATGCAATACAAATACAATATAAAAAATTAAAATACAATACGACATGAACATACTAACTCTTTTTTTCTATTTTTTGCTGTTTCTCTCTCCTCTATTCTAAAATCTGCCCATTAATCTTAAATTGTGTTAAAGTTTGAACTTATATTATTTAATATCCAAACTAACCCTTAAACTTTAATTTATACCTAGTTGCTAACTGAACATGTATGGAAGTTTTTAAGGACAAGAAGAGTTGTTATCAAGATAGTCGGTATCATATTGATGGGCAGATCATTTTTTGTTTCGATATTAGTACATATTGGTACTGATATATTTTATTATATCCTTTTAAATTTATCAGATTTTGAATATTTTTAATTTATATATATATATAAAAAATAATTTTAAATATGAAATAAATGAGATTGAATAAATTTTATTTAGCAAATATTTATCAATTACATATAATATTCTCAAAAAAAACTTTATCAAATATAAAAAAATCAATATCAGTCTAAGTAGTAAGGCTAAAAATTTTTAATAATCATTAAATTTATGGGTAATTATATATATAATATTTATTAAATTTACGAGTAATTTTATCAAATAATCATCCAATTTAAAATCGATATTAATCCCATTTTTTTATAAATTTATTTTATATACTAATCGATATAATCATTTTCAACTAATATAATCAAAACATATCAATCCCGATATGAATAATGCAGATCAAAATTAAAATCAAAACTAATCAATTATTTTTAATATCATTGTACTTTAAAATTATATATATATATATATATATAGAGAGAGAGAGAGAGAGAGAGAGAGAGAGGGGGGGCTATCAATGTGTGATAGCTACAGTTGGCCTAGAGTTTTACCAA
>JAQSVH010000010.1:20174799-20188249 GCA_029448705.1 Adansonia digitata | reverse complement strand
ATAAGGATTAGAGTTCAAATCTCACCAACAATTTACTTAATAAGTAACCTTAAAGTACGTAACATTGATTTGAAGCTTGTAACATACCTTGATCCTGAGCTATGGTAGCCTCCCTCCACTTTTTTTTTTTTTTGCAAAAAAAAAAAAAAGAAAAATCATTGAGTTTAATTGCTTACTTTTCTAGCTTTAGAAATTTCTGCCATAATCCTTTCACATTCTTCCCCATATATCCAGGATAACTTATCTTAACATTCTAAAATTCTTTGGATGAAGTAGACAGGTCATTGGATTCAAAGCCCCCTAGCCTTTTCATATTGTATAAACATCCATTCCACTTTTCCCACCAGTTTTTCTTCCCTTCTTCCTGTTCTAGAATCCTTTATCACTTTCTAAACACTCCCAAAATGTCAACCACAAATTTTGAGATTATGTTAGATTAAAGAGAAAGAAATTTGAATTTCAAATACATATAAATAAATTTTTCATTATTTTTTTATAAATTTATTGAATGCTTATTTAGTAATAAATTTAAAATATTTATAGGAAATTTATTTTCTCATATCCTATCAAATATACATGATATTTACAATTTATTTCCATAATTTACGTGCCCAATTCAAAACCGGTCTGTGATATTCATTTTTTATTATTAAAACATAACTTAAAATATTTTCTCTTTGATATTGAGCAATGACATGGAGACTGGGTTAGGTTAATCCATGTGCTGCAAAGTGTTATGTTGTACGGCCAAAAAGAGAAACAGAAGCCTTTGGAAACTCGTACTAAGATGACCGTGTAAACAAAAAGAGGCTGTGGGCTGATCAGGGTCAAGCGATGTGCAGTGGTAGGTAGCTTATTCATGTTCCAAGTTATCCATTCAGACGAAGCTTTGAACATAATTAAGCTTTTAATTTAAGTTGATTGATTTAAATTATTATTTTAATAATAAAATTTTTATTTAAATTTAATTAAAAATATATAAATATTTTTATAAAAATAAATTTATTTTTATTAATTTATAAATAATAATTTGAATTTTTAAATTAAATTAAAATAAATCCAATTTAAATTTTAATAAAAAAAATCTGAAAATTTCTCAGACTACTGAGTTAATGTAATTTGAATTTGAACAGTCTGAAAAACTTATGGACTACGGCCGAAACCTCTACTATCTGGGGACCCACACTTGGGTTGCTTTGATTCCTTCTGTCTAAAGGAAATTCAACCCCAGCCAGTCTAAAGAAGGCCAATCAAATCTTTTCTATGTAATTGGAAACACGGTTCCACGCCTTTGATTCTTGAATTTTCCTCCGTCCACCAAAAACAAGTCAAAATAGGAAACCTTTCTACTACTAATAATAATAATAATAATAATAATAATAATGTTATATATATTTTTAAGAAGAATAATAATTCATATTTCGTAAAAAAGTAAGATATTAATGATTACTGTAATAAAAATATAAAGTATTTAGTATTTAAAATAGGTTTGTCTATAAATCATATTAGACTCAATAATAGAAATTTTATTTGTATAATTTTATCTATAAATTCAAAAAGCTTAAATTATTATTTAAAAAATAATTTTATAATTAAATTTAAATAATTTTTTTAAAATTTAATCAAATCAAACCTACTCAAATTTGCTTTATGTTTAATATCCAACAAGTCTTATTTATAGATTCCATAGCAGTAAATTGCATAAATGAAAGTGTGGAAAGAACGCTCTGAACGACACAAAAAGCTAGGCGATCCACCGCCACACCAGCACTAGTACCTTGGTTTTAGCGACCGACCTTTAATTCTTATTTGGATTAAAAGACTATTTATTTTGTTGGCATATATTTACTTGAACAATAAATGATATAATAATATAATAATAGTAATATTTTTCAACTACGAATATGTTAATACAAATACCAATTTTGGTTAAGAATAATAATTGTTGAGCCAAATAAAATAAAAAAATTATATTTTATTTATTGATTTTCCAATTTATTTTATTATTTTATATAAGAAATGGAATCTGTTTTCATTTAACCTAATTTTCTCCTAAAAACATAGATTTAATAAACAAGAAATACTTTTTTTTTAATATAATTGTTTGGTCACCCAAACCATCATCACAGCCTGTCATAAAGAATTTTTTTTAGATTAAAAAATAAAAAACCAGAGAAAATTCTGCCTAATTCCATTGTTTTTCTTTTTTCTTTTTTTTAATTTCCCAAATTTAAAATTAAAGTGTTTTTTCTTTAAGAAAAAAAAGTCCAATTTGATTCTAAAGTCTAAACAGTACCCAATGGCTGACGCAAAGCCAACGTTGAAAAAAAGAAAAAAAAGGTGGACTTCACGAAAACAAAAGCAAAGCTCTTCAACCACGTCCAACAGAAAGCGCAGGAAAAAACTTAATAAACATACTAAAAAGTCAATATCTTTCGCTCATTCTTTTTCTTCTTGGTCTTTTTTTGATAGGTAAAATCTTCAATCCCAAAACCCTTCAAGGATTTCTTTGTTATTCTATTTTTTTCTTGTTTGTTTGTATGGTGGGCTTTTGTTGGTTTGATCAATTGGGGCAAAAAATTTTATTCAAGCTTTAATTTTTTTAATATCAATTACTATCAAATTTGTTGATTTGCTTTCTGGGTTTTTGATTACTGTTCTGGGTTTTCTTGTTTTTCTATGATACGTCTGGCATTTAAGGACATATGGGTAACTTTGGGGTTTGAATGCTTGGTATCCCTTTTGTCTACTTTTTTATTTCAGTATAGATTGTTATTATTCTTAGGGAGAGTTGCTATAGTTTCTTTTAATTGCAAAATTGGATTTTTTGATGATCATGTTCTAGAGTGATTTTTATGAGCCTTTACCTTTCGATGTTTATGATCTTCAGTTATTATACTGAATGATTTTTTGATTGATTTTTCTGTAGGCTGTACTTATATAATAAACAGGGATTTAGTACTTCATAAAAGAGGCTGCTAACATGGCTAATAGCGCGGCAGCATGTGCTGAAAGGGCAACCAGTGATAAGCTGCATGGTCCGGATTGGGCTGTAACCATCGAGCTATGTGACATTATAAACATGGATCCGGGGTATCATTATTTTCATTTCTCAGTTTGGCTGCCTTTTTGCTGTGCTTTGCTAATTTCTGTTCTTTGATGCATTTTAGCACCTATGGTTGTTATTTTGGAACTGGGTTTTTTGATTTACTTGAAGCAAAGGTAATTCTACCAAGACTGTGTGAATTTTAGTATGAGCTCTGCCATGTGGGCTACTTTAATGATTTTCAAACTTGCAAGCCTTGTTCTGAAGAGCGCTTTAATCACTATTTAAATTGTTTCGGTCCAAATTTGTGGTGTAATCCACCTTTGGCTAGCGTAATATATCTTTATAAGAGATTTTAATGCACTTTCGTTTTGACACTTCACTATAATTCAGTTGTCGTCCACTAAGGAAAGAGGTGGAGCTTGGAGGGAGATTGCTGGATTAACTAGATTTGTTCTGCCTTTGATTTAGATGAGAGCTAGGCTTCCCAACATTGATCATAGAGTATCTTGGCTCTAAAACGCTAATGGCAAGTTGTCATGACTTGATTTTTCCAAGAAAGTTTTGAAGGGAGGGATGCTGGAAGGGAAAACACTTTGGATCTTTCGAGTATGGTACCTTTTGGGTCTAGTAGGAGGAGAGGATGAGAAATTTTATGGGAAGTTTATATGCCATGAGTGAGGGGTGGAGGGAGAGATTTTCGAAATCTTGTATTTGGTGTGACTTGGAGGAATGGAGAAGGGGAGTTTTAGGGCATATGCATACTCTTACTCTACTCTTGTATTCCTTTTAGCTAGACTATGTAAGCAAAATTTTGAAACGTCTGTGACTGGAATGTTAAGACAAATACCCTTGTTAGAATGTACACCTGAATCCATGTAATGTAGGACACCATATGCTGCAGCCTTGCTGTTCTGTATTCTCTCGGAAGTCTATCATTTGTTATATATGTCCTTGTGGCACTATTAACTTCTAAAAATATCACTTTTTCCGGCATTGATGTCTTTCTTGTATGCTTTGTGTAACTGGGTTGTTCTTGCTTCTTGGGGTTGTACTTGTCTATTTTACTAGGGAAGCATTCAAGGGTCTAAAGTCTGAAAAAGGGTGAAAATGTTTGAATAAGCAGAAACTCTGATGCAAGGGATGTTATTGTCATCTCTTTAATCTTTTGAAGTATGATTTTGTGCTGCTAAGGGGTTCCTGTTATTGGGTTTAATTTATTTCTGCCTTGTTATGACTTGATCCTGGCCAAATTCACATTCCTTGATGCATGGTGGACCCTAACTTTTCAGGACTTCAATGTTATTTTGCTTGAGTTGATTGAGATTCTTCATTTTTCTATTGCAGGCAAGCTAAGGATGCTTTGAAAATCCTCAAGAAGCGGTTGGGCACTAAAAATCCCAAATTACAGCTACTAGCTCTTTTTGTGAGTTACATGTTTCTCACTTCGTTCATATGTCCTAGATATAGATTGCTCTTTTAAATATTTTATTCAAAGTCAACTTTTATTGTGTAATAACATCTAAAAGTTGGCTTTCTTTAGTAATTTATTTTAATCATGTGGTCAAGTGACTATTAACTTGGTACCATCCTTTTTCTTCCCCCTTATTGGTGCATGATGATAAAGAGGGAATAAGATGCCATATATCTGATATCTTGGTCCAGGTTTTGGATTCTCTGAGCAAGAATTGTGGTGAGCATGTTTTTCAGCAGATTGTCGAGCGTGATATATTGCGTGAAATGGTTAAAATAGTAAAGAAGAAGGTGCTTATCTTCACCTGACCTATGATATCTAACTTTTCTTTTTAAGTTTCCCCCTCTCTGGCACTTATGACTTGTATTCTTCCTTCTGGTTTAACCGTGCAGCCTGACTTGAATGTTAGGGAAAAGATACTTATTTTGATAGACACATGGCAAGAAGCCTTTGGAGGATCTGGGGGAAGGTATCCTCAATATTATGCCGCATATAATGAACTACAGGTAAATGTCCTACTGTGCCTTCATGTGCCACTTGCTTCTTTTGTTAGCCTCTCATGAGCATCTATTTTTCCAAGCCAGAATATTATCAAGCATGTTCCTTTTATGCTTGAACATGTTAGGTTCAAGGTTGCTGCACTTCAATCCATATAATACATCATTTTAATTTCTTTTACATTATGTTTTGAGCATAAAGAAATATTGCTTTTATTGTTTCGTTTGGAACTATGTGGTGGAAGACTGGAAAATGGTAGTTTTCTCCTTTCCCCTTCATTTTCTCTAGTTTATCTTTTCTTTAGAGTTTAACCAGATAAGTTTGTTAACAGGCCAGGGTTCAGGTGACAGAAAGTGCTGCTATTATTTTATTTATATAAAAAAAAAGAGCAATTTTTTGATTTAAAGTTATTTTTGTATCCATGTTTGAGAAATGCGCTTTAGTTATTAAATCATTCCCCATGAAATCCCACTCTCAACAGCGGAGAAAAAAATGGAAACAAAGGCTAGCAAACGTACTCAGATAGGTTTTGTCCAAATTTAGCTTTAGACCTTTATAATGATTCCTAGAAAATATTAATTCGAATACCTTGAACTATGCTTCACTTCTCTCTCTATTAAATGTGCATGCATTATAATCACTTTCTAAATGTTTTTGGTTAGTTTCTGCAGAGAGGATTTAGGTTCATTGCTTATGTTTGTATAATACTGGCCTCTTCTGTTAATTACATTATTTTTCATCTTGATTTTGTTTTCTTCTGAAGTTGATTGGAGTAATTTTGGTGCTATAAATTTGTATATTGACTTCTTACCCCTTTCATTACTAAAAATCATTGGTTGCTTATGCTGTTCTGGAAGTCAAACTTTCTCTTTTACGTCGTATCTATCCATAACTGTTTCTTGAAGTGTTTTTTTTTTTTTGGTATTTATCAGGCTGCTGGAGTTGAATTTCCTCCTCGAGAAGAGAATGCTGTACCATTATTTACTCCACCTCAGACCCATCCAATAACTCACCACCCTGCTTCAGCATACGAGGACGCTGCTATTGAGGCCTCTCTGCAGTCTGATGCTTCTGGCCTCAGGTATTATATGTGCTAAAACCATTATATTCTGGTTGTGGATCATATGGTTGTCTTTGACAGGAAAATTGTTGGACAGGACAAAGATTTTGAAACTATTGCTTCGCTGAATTATTTTATAATATTTGCTTACTTTAATAGTCGCTTAGATTGAAAAAGAATATTTGTTTTTGGTATCTGTAAAATCAGAACTCTTTTGCTTGGATCACATCTCTATTCTCTCTCTTGTCATGGTTATTTTTTGTTTAATATAAATTGGAGATCATCTATTTAGAAATAAATAATAAATCGTCCTTGGTGTTTGCTATACTATAATCATTATAATTTGCATAATTATCCCACAATTTCTTTTGTGTATTCCTTGAAATGTTTTAATATTTATATATTTTATATCAAAACCATATTAATATAGAAAAGAATATTTGAATTTATTTTCTTTAATAACTCTAAAACTGATGCAGGGCATTTTGTGAAAACCTTTCTTTAAACATCATTTTCTTGCTAATTTTATAGCTTTGGGACAGAAAGCTTAATCTGTCCTTTTCTCTTTCTACTGGATTAAACCATAATAAACCACTGCAAAGTTACTATGGTGCATCCCTCTTCCATCTTTGTTGCTGACATGTAAACTTCCTTCATAAACCTGCATAATTTCTGTTATCATAGCCTTTAAAGAGATTGAAGTTGAACCTTGTGTTTTTCCAGTTTGCTAGAGATTCAAAATGCTCGTGGACTAGCGGATGTGTTAACGGAAATGCTTAGTGCATTGGATCCAAAGACTCCTGAGGTAAAATCTTTGTCCTGAAAATGGATCATTATACTTGTCACATTCCCTAGACTGTCTAATTTTCTGATTATCCGATTTCTGATAAACACAGTGCTTTAATTTTCTTCTTGTTTTGTATTTGGTACCGGGGAAGGTTATTGTTCTGAAGGTTGATCTGTTTATATGGGATTCGCTTCATTAATCTGATTTTCCTGTTTCACTTCGAGCAATGTGCTTTCTTAATTCCTTGGCAGCAGTAGCTGTTTGGTTCTTCCTATTATTTTTCTGTGCCTTGCTGTTATGATAAATAATTCCTTAGTTTCAATCGAATCTAAATTATTTACACACGCATTCAAAATATCTTAATAAAGATTTCCTCATTTTGTTATCAATAGAAACATTATGACTCTTGCAAATAATGAGCTGTAAAAACTGAAATTTATGGTGCTATTGCTTCCTTCGGAATGTAATTATTTCTCCTTGTTAAATGATGTTATCCAACATCTATTTAAGTATTGGATTTCATGTGGTCTTATATTCAAGTTGGGTCCTTCCACTCATTACTAGTTGTTTTAGGTTGGATGTTTAACATGGTATTAGAGCCTAAGTTGTTCCCGCCTAATTCCATGTGAGGTTGGTGACCTCCAGAGATGTTGTTCACGTGTAGGTCCTTGTTGAGCTACAAGTGAGGGGAGTGTTAAGTGGTGTTATCCCACGTCTATTAGGTATTGGGTTTTCCAGTGGTCTTAAATTTAAGCTGGAACCTTCCACTCATTACTAATTTGGTTTTAGGTTGGATGCTTTGGACCCTGCTGCAGCCTCTTAATGGATTAACTTTTTGAGTATATGACCAAACTTATTGGATAATCTCATTAATATATGTTTTGATCTCTTTTTTGCATTGCATATGTGTGTCCGGCTGTAGAAAATATAAGTTGAGGGACTTTATTTTAGAATTTTTTTTTCCTATGCTTCATTACTTATTCTGCTGCGATAATAGTTTGTAAATAGACAATCCTAATGCATGCCAGGCAGATGATTAAATTAATAAATATTTTTAGCTAGATGCAAGTCAAATGATTAGGCCTTTACTGTTTTGGATGTTGTGCAGGCTGCAAAGCAAGAAGTCATTGTCGACCTTGTTGATCAATGTCGTTCTTACCAAAAGCGTGTCATGCTTCTTGTGAATAATACCACGTGAGAATCTGTTTGCATCTTCGGTTGATTTCATTCCTGTTAGATTGAATAATTCTGATGATTGATTTTTGCCTTTTCCAGGGATGAGGAACTTTTATGTCAGGGGTTGGCACTAAATGATAGCTTGCAGCGTGTTCTTTGCCGGCATGATGACATTCTGAAGGGAAATACTGCTACAATAGGAGCAGTAGCAGAAACTCCAGCTGTGCCACTTGTTAATATTAACCACGAGGATGACGAGTTGGAAGATGAATTTGCTCAGCTATCTCATAGGTAACGTTTCCATGTCATTCTTCCTCAATCCCTTCTCTGTTCGCTTTCAAGCATTTTCTACTAGTTTACCAAAAATATTGCTAGTGAACCACAGTAGCCTTGCATTTTGAAACGATGGAAAACTCGGACAAAGAAATTTCGACATGTTCTAATTCATCTGCTTAGCACATGGAATGAAATATGGATACTTTACCCTAATGGTGTTGATGTGTTACATTCCTTGATCTCCATTGGAATTTTTGTCTATGTTATTTTTCACTTTTGATCTAATTTAAGGAATCCTTGTCCTCACTTATTACAGATCATCAAGGGATAATTATCCAGGACAGTACAGGAGAGCACCTAACAGTGAGCTTGCGCGAGCTGGTCCACTTCTTCCTCCTCCACAGTCATCAAAAAGGCCTGCTGCTGCCAATGCCGGTGTGGTCGATTATCTTAGTGGCGATACCTACAAATCTGAGGGTTCCCCTGAAACGAGAGATCTTACATCTCATTCCGTTCGCACTCGTACATCACCTCCTTCCCATTCTGGTGACTCTGGATCCTCACCTGTTTTTAATGGACAGTCTATATATGATGAACCAGCTTTCTTAAGCAAATCTGGTGATGCTGAGCAGCCACCTCCAGCTCCCTGGGACAGTCCTGTTGGAAACCTTCCACCACCGCCGTCGAGATTTAATCAGAGACAGCAATTCTTCGAGCAACAACACGGTTATACTGGTGGTTCTTCTCATTCCAGTAATGGATCTGGATCCTCATACGACAGCTTGGTTGGACAGACTCAAAATCTCTCCCTTAATTCGATGATCCCATCCAAACAAGCAAAACCGGAAGATGTTCTCTTCAAAGACCTGGTTGATTTTGCCAAAGCCAAGTCATCTTCATCATCCAAATCCAATAACAGGCCATTTTGATCATCTTGAGTCTGTCAGGCTTTCGGTGGTACAGCTTGTGAATGGTTATTAGATTATCAGATTTTTTTTTTTTTGGCTATTAGGTTATGAGGTTTCATGTTATTAAATAAACATTGCTTATGGTCTGTCTATGCTGTTTGTTGGTTTACTTTTGAGACAAAATTCTTATTGGATATATGTTCATATATTTTACATATTTTAATACTGGTTCTATCATTTTTTTTTTTCAATTTGATCTTTCACCTGGGTTGGTGCTTGTTTATAAAGTTTGATTCAATGGTTGGGTTAAAGTAGAGGATCATTTACTAATAAATATAATTTGATTTTCATGTTCGATTTTAAATTTGATTATTTATGGTTGTGTTTTAGCTCCAATATAAAATGATTTTTTTCCAGTCTTAATTAAAAATAATAAATATATATTAAAAATAAAACAAGTTCAATTAGGGTTACTAGTTACATGAATTGGATATTAGGATACTTGAACTAGGTTTTGCTGAATGACTTTGGTTTGATAATGACCTATTTGAATTCTAGTTATTTTTTGAATTGAAATTAAATAACTTACAAAATATTTATGCCATTAATCTTTAAGTTAAACAAATGAGTTAAACTAAGGCTATAAAAACTGTATTTTGCATTTGTTCTATTTATTTATTTTTTATTTTTTAAAAATATATAATGATACATGACAGTCTTTTTAACCCCTTTAATAAATTTAAAAAATTTCACCGTCGACATACCTTATGACGATCCTATAATTAAAACAGTTGACAAGGTTTTTAAACTTACAATGCTGCTTTTATCTTTCATTCGTCTTTTGAATTCCTTGAGCTTTTTATATCGGGGGGGGTCAATGTGCAGTGAAACTATATATTTTGATAGCATAACTATCAAATTCGATTATCAGGCAACTCCAAATAGCTATCATCAGAAATTAGAAACATGAAGTCTCAATGTGGTGATATTTTTATTTGTTGTTAATGTTTTTTTCTTGGAAAAATATCTGAGGTTATCAAAGATTGAACCTTCAACAATAAAACTAGAAGCCCAGCATTCGAATTTTTACTAGTAAGAAAATATGTTTTGCATTTAATATTAGTCATATGTTGTTCAGTGACAGATGATTTTCTTGCTTCGAAATTGAAACCTCAATACTACCTTCTTTTTTCCAATCGAATATTTCCATTTTCTTAAAGGGCTATGGGCATTTTGTTGAAAGCAAGCACCTGATTTTCATACATTGCAATTGAAACTTCAATACTTTTGAAATTGGTGTGCATCTCTTGTGATTTTCCCTACTGCTAAATGTTCTAGATTCCACAAGTCTTGCATGTACCAAAAGTTTCAAAGAAAATAGCAGATGTTTCTGTACTAATAACAGCTAGCTTTACTGTTGATTTACAAAGCAACAAAGAAAATAGCCATTAGTCAATGAATGGACAAAATGGCCTCAGTTGCAGAATAAGTTTTGTGCATTTACATTTTCCAATCCAATCAATCGCAAAAGAATCAGAACAAAAACCCCTTCTTTCATGAAATGGATGCTCTTTGCTTTTCAGTCTTACACTTTGAACTCTTATTGTATTGTTGTCCACGTTACTTGTCTTTGGCTTTTGTGTTGTAGCCATGAGGCAAGAAATCAGCCTATTTACCGCAACATAAAATCAAAGAAGGGAGGCAAACAGAGTTTGAAAGATGGATTTTCGACTTCTTCCCCACTTTGCTGCTGGTGGTGAGGAACCTTCCTTATCTTCATTTAACAATCCTTGAACTTTATCTCCCTGTTTTCCCTGATGAACATAAAAAAGGCTAGCAGTTGAGTTCTAAACTATGTTATTCAAACTTGGGTGTGAATGCTGCATACGAATATGTTCAATTTTTCTAAATTTTTTTCATGTATTTGAAAGATCATATCCTTATATTCGTATCCGAAAAAGTGTTGGACACAGGCAGATATACTCCAAAAAAAAATGAATAGTCAGAGCAACACAGGTTCTAAATAACGTTATCTCAAATAATGATAGGATAGCTTTGAGGAAAAACTTAGTCCAATGATTGAGGTTAATCATTTTCCTTGGACAGAAGCCACCACTGGAGAACCGGCATTGGCACCTCCTCTTTGAGGGACAGGTAAGCAGTTTTGAATATATGTGACAAATTATGAAACCCTCTTATATAGGGGCTTGATATTACCTTTGCAGCATCCTTGAGTGGCCCCCAACATTCAATGCGATTGTACTTCGGCAAACTAGAATGAAAGTAAACGCAATCTAAAGCATCTGTTAGCTCAGGGTGATTGGTGAAAAGGACTGAATCTCCATGGAGCACAGCTTTAAGTACCTAGTTTGCATTGCAACAAAAGTTGAGCTAAGTATATTATCACCATGAGAACATCGCCAGCATTGCAACTAAACACTGCATGCTAAATGAAGGACTAAGTTCATATTCAGATCACAAATATGACGTGCCAAACTCAAAAACATTGAAACCGAGTTCTAAATTTTCTAATTATACTGT
The DNA here is from genome assembly GCA_029448705.1 of Adansonia digitata. NCBI lineage: Eukaryota > Viridiplantae > Streptophyta > Magnoliopsida > Malvales > Malvaceae > Adansonia > Adansonia digitata. Next base: position 20,176,483 of record JAQSVH010000010.1, on the reverse strand, counting down.
AGTCTTATTGTTCTCTGATATGATGGAGAAAAACTTACCAAAGGTAATTCCTTGGAGAAAATATGGTATCTAAACTCAGCAGCAAGGTCAAGCAAGAGATTCGGACCGCTTAAGTAACAATGCACATTCAGAAACATGGTCTCTTTTACTTTCTTCCACTCAGCAACCACATCATCCTTGTTATACCACCCTTTCAACTGCCATCGACGCAAGCAATGTGTAAAAGCACTATTTGTTAGATGTCTCAAATAAAAAGTTTTCCAACTCCAACTATATTTGACAAAATGTTAACTGGATACTGAAGACAAATAGCTAACTCCGTGAAGATTTAACTGGCTATACCACCATCAAATTTTCAGATAAAAGATAATGGTGCAAAGTTCAAATCCTAAGATAGAAACTAATGGAATTCGTACCTGATCAAGGTTGATGACGTTAGAGATGGCCAATGTTAAGTTAGCTGTAAAGTCACAGTGGGAAAGGATATAGGTTCTTGGGATTACTGCAGATTAATCATTTAGCCCCTTTCCCATGAAGACCACTTTGAGTTTTGAAGCTTCGAAACTTGCTGGAGGACCCAAAAGCCTTGCAGCCTGGAAAATTGAAAAATGTCAATAGTGCAATTCATCTGGACAATTAGGGACCTTCAAGAAAAATTGTGAAAGAGTGAGCATACTTTGTAACAAAGCTCTTTGAAGCAACTTAATGCTTAAGAATGTTTATTTTATCTTTTTTTACATCAACTATAAATGTTTTTTTTTTCGGTATAATGTTTGATTAATATGGGCAGGAGGGATAATGACATTTTGAACTGTTGCAGGGAAAAGGCGCATGAACAAATTCTAAATGATTTAGGCAGACTAATAAAACTACAAGAAAACTGCCATTGTCTAAAGCAAATTCCACACCAAGAACAAACTAATTGTCATAATCTAAATAATTCTAGTGTTACCTAAACCTTTCAGATCCAAAATACATCCATCTAACATTTATATGTAACAATGCCATTAGAAAATAAAAATTTGTAATTGAAGGGAAGATAAAAGAATACCTCAGAGACAAGGGTGTTGTAGGAGGCTCTAGCTCTGGGGGGAATGGAAGAAACCTGAAGCTTAAAAGGCCTGAATTTTCTTTTTTTGGCAGCAAAGCCTTTCAATGGTGAAGATGAAAAGGAAGCACAGTAAGCAGTGTAGCAGGCCATTTGACATGCATAACCTAGAGCAGTTTTCTCTTCTTCTTCATTGTTGAAAGCCCACCATTGTAATTCTCTGAGAGCTCTTCAATTTTCAAAGAGAAAAGAAAAGGAATGATACGATGGGTAAATGTGGAGAATTGATGTTAAAAAAGAGATTTTGGTGTTTTGGGGGTTCATGTTGTGATTCATTCAGACCCCACTCGTCAAGCAATCGACGTCAAGCCCTTCTTCCCTCCACACATTTGTTTTCTTTTTTATTTGAAAATATTGCCTGCCTATTTTGTAAATTGTGATTGGGTGCTGGAGTTTGAATGTTGCGCCACGTCATCTACTTTTCTTTAAATTTTGGTAACTTTCGGATAATGTAACGATGACGTGGCTTTGCTTGGGTCAATTGACTCAATTCTCCACGGCCGGCCCAGCTGCTCAACCTGCCTGGTGGAGAAGAAAAAGCCCAAGACAAAAAGACGTCGTAATTGTACGGTCTTT
>JAQSVH010000010.1:20095856-20123661 GCA_029448705.1 Adansonia digitata | reverse complement strand
GGAAATTAAAGAAGCAAGGGACGAACTATTATTCATATTAATTATTAATTAATTTTGGTGACGAATAATAGGTTTGGAAGCTAAGAGCCACTTGGTGAAGTTGTGGAGAGTATTGGCATCGGCTCTATAGTATTTTTGGGTGAAAAGGTGAAAATCCGACCACGTGAAGTCCGGGAAAGCTCGGGCCACCGCACCGTGCACAAGATCCTCGGGCGGTCTCACCATCTTGTCGCCTCGTGGGCAAAGGAAGAACGCCAATGATCTCCTGGCCCTCTTGCTGTTAACGACTGCCCTATGCAGACAACTCTTATATTTCCCATTGGATAATGCCTGCACCATTCCCTATCTAACATTATTAAATCAATAATCAATCTATAAAAAACACCTTCCTAGCCTAGCTATAGCTATATATATATATATATATTTGCATGGCTACAAAGTTCTTACACCATAACAACAAATAATATCAACATAAATGAAACATGTCGACTTAAATGTCGCAGGACATGGAAAATTACCATTAAATAAACATTTCTGTACCCTAAACAAACGTGTCGCCTACCTATATATATATATATATAAATGTTTTTCCCAGTTATCCAAAAACATAATATTTTTCCCACCACAGCATTACTCCTTTGTCATCTTATTTGGACAAGAAATATCCTAGCATTAATTATTAGTGTATTGCTTAGTTGTCAACAATATGACTAATGTATCCCGTTTATTTCCCACCATTCGCATATATTTCCTCTCAGTGTGGCCACAAAAAACAAACCTTGTACTTTTGGCTTGCTTCTTGGATCAACCTCTAAGATGGGGAATTGTTAGAAAATGAAAGACAATATTGCTGGTTCAACTAATTGAGTAACTAATATATATTTATATATATTTTATTTTATTAAATCCTAAACGATCTAAAACACCTCAATTTATATCCAAGAAGATGTAAAATGAAACCCATCAGCTAATTATATACATATTTAGAATCTCGAAATTAAAGTAGTTTTTTATTCAATGGGGAAAAAAAGAAAAGAAGATTACACTTCGGTCCTCACTCCTCAAGCATACAAATTATTGATTTAAACATTAGTCCTCGCTTGCATAAGGATATACGTAAAAGTCCCAATAACTAGTGTTTTCTGTAGTTTTAATTCATTAACCTAAGTTGTCCTTTTCAGAGAATGAACCTCTGAAAGACATAAATGAGACTTAATTTGAAGAGAGAAAGACATTCGGTAAAAGATTTATTATGAAGTTATCACAATTAATTAAGAAAATAATATTGCCTACAAAGTTCTTAACATGCAAACTCAAAATCCATTATTGTAGTCTTTGTGGAATATATATATATATATATATTATGTACAGAAAGTATGTTGAAAGGTGTTTCAAATATATATATGAACTTCATGTTTATGATTTTATTAGAAGATAAAATCATTTTAATTTATTAGTTTTTTTTTTCTTTTGGTATAAAGCAGTCCAAGATCTAAAGGAAAATTAGAAAAAAAAATAAAAAAGAATTTGCAAGTGTTAGAAATTGAACCCCAGCCCACCTCCTAAGAGAGTAGAAAACTGAAAGTTCAAATAATGTGTGTGTTTAATATATAGTAGAATTTTTGTTTCTTCGTGGAAGAAAATTTTGAACCCTGCTGAACAGGGAATCATGTGCCAATCACTTATCAAAATGACAGATGCTTGACAAAAGAATTATTTAGACAGGGGCTATAATTATCTCCCTTCATGCATAAGTTTTGCTGTACCAAAGACAACCCTTTAAAGGATACGAGCATGGGACAAATTACGCAGTCGTGGGCACGAGAAGTATAAAAGCTTGTCCTGCAATGATACTGTCTCGCGCCAGTGAAGAAAAAAACAATTTGAAAAAATCTCAAAATTATTTCGTAGAAGTGTTTGGAAACACCCACCGTGAAGGTCTCACCAATATTGATTACTAGGGCATCATGACGAGGTCGAACAATCTGCCATTTGTTGTTTGCGAAGATTTCCAAACCTCCAACTTCATCTTGGTGAAGAATGGTTAAAGATGTGGAGTCACAATGAGGTCCAGTGCCGAAGGTGAGGCCTGGCTCGGGGCATGGAGGATAATTGTTACATCTCATTATCGACCGTCCATCTTGAAAAAAATTCTTATAATGCAATCGATCAACTCCCAAGCTGATTGCTAGTATTTCCATCACTACTAATGCTAAGCTCGTCATTCCTTCACAATACTTTTGATATGTCATGCTACACAAATGGAGGAATTTTTTGTAAGTTAAAATTTAGTTGTTCTAATATCAATAAACACAATTTAGGGTTAGGGTATTTGGGTTAGTACAAAGCAAATGCAATTTTGCATGAGAAATTTACTTACCCCATCTCTTCAAAATCATCTCCTAAACTTGATTTGAACAAATCTATAACATTGGATTCCTTCGGATTCTCTTCGAAACCGAAAGTTAGTGTCTCCTTCCAAGGCAAATTTGAAGAGAAACGATCAGCATGTGCACCAGAATAGCTCAAAGTGTTTAATCCAGCAGGAGTTGTCCTTCGAGCCCTTAATTTCTGACTAAAAGGTAATTGGAAGAACTGATTCAGGTGATCATATGCATCACTAATGAGTTGTGAATCAATCCCATGATTGATCACTTGAAAGCAACCATGGTTTAAACAAGCAGCCCTAATGACTCTGGCAGCTTGTTGAATTGCCAATTCATCACCCCTAAAGAACCCTTCAAGATCTACAAGTGGCTCCAAGAGCTCTTGATGAGCATTAACTAAATCAACTTTAGGCCAAAGAAATTGTTTGGGAACGATGGTTTGGTTTTGGAGAAAAGATGAGACAATGATAGAAGAATTATGATCTTGATTTAGTCTTTGATCTTGAATCTCATGGGTAGAGGAAAGGAGATGCGAAGATGCAGAGGCAGTGCTTGAATCCATTAGAAAGACAAGAAAAGGAGTTGAGCACGTACTAAGGTGGTGGGAGTTATATATATACATATATATATATATAGCATCAACAATGGGTCAAGAGACGAAATATTATAAAACAAACAACAAATACAACGAACTAGATATTGAAATTATAATTATTAATCATAAAATTCTTTTCAATGATTTTAGAATAGTTTTTAATACTTTATAACAATCTTAATCTTTTATTTATAAAAAATTATTCACAAAATATAAATTAAATAAGTTTATATTTGATGCATTGGCCGTGTATATATATTTATACACTCTCAATAAATGTAATGATACCATCAATAAATGACGTTAGATGTAATAATGTGTCACTATCACTTTACGTGTATTTCAACTAAGAAAAATTATAGAAACTTGAGACTCCCTCAAGAAGCTTAATTTAATCATTTTCCCCTTTTTTTTTCCTTTTCTTTGTTTAAAAAATTTAATATAAAATTTATTTAATAGTTCATCTTTTAATGTAGAATATATATATATATATATATGCATATTCATAATTCATGATTCAAGGGATGAAACAACTCTCTCTCTCTCTCTCTCTCTCTCTCTCTATTTATCCTTTTATTAGCTAAATCAAAACTTTTATTCATAGAAAGATCTGTAAAGACTCCAATTCAGTTTTACAAATCAAAGCTCAAACATATAGGCAAAACCGAAAAAATATTCAAATTCTCTTTGTATAACTTTGAGTCCAATTTTCAAATTATCTTTCCTATATATAAATAAAAAATAACGATTTTTCATATCTCTCTTTTTATAGTTATACACAAATAAGTGTGTTTGTATTTCATTTAATACAAAAGGAAATTCATTACAAAAATAAATATCTCTAAACCCCATTAAAATTTTTATCTTTTAAAATTTTCCTCGATTCAACGAAACTAAAATTAAAAAAAAAATTCTAACTATGTAACTTTCACCAATAAATTATAATTTTTACCTTTCAAACTTTATCGTATCTCTTTGTGACAATTTATCCATATATTAAGTTGGATTCTATTCGATCGAATATCTCTAACCTCCATTAAAATTTTCATCTTTTAAAATTTTCCTCGATTCAACGAAACTGAAACTAAAAAGAAAATTCTAACTATGTAACTTTCACTAATAAATTATAATTTTTACCTTTCAAACTTTATCGTGTCTCCTTGTGACAACTTGTCCATATATTAAGTTGAATTAGATTCGATCGATCGTTTAAAAAGCCTTGTCTAAAATTTTGGCCTAATGCATCACGTCCAAGATGATTGAAATTTTGAAAACAAAAATATTAATTGTTTTAAATATATTTTAAAATTAAATAAAAATTTTATCAATAAAATTAAAGGAAAATTATTAACCTAGATGTAAAACTGATATCTAGGGTCCAACATGTGGACAAACCTGTCCAATGGCTCCAAAGGACAAAACAGTGCAATGAGAAATGGAATTTAGCATTTTTTTTTTTCAGCCTTGACATTTAATAATAATTTATATATATAGTTACAGCTCTTCCCACTCTCAAGATGTAAAAGTTAGGTTAAGCCAAGTAGATCTCATTGTATGCTCCATGACTTGGAAATAGATCCTTTCAGAAAACCTAAACACGTCCATATAGAACATATTAAAACATCTTAATTAGAATTAAAAATGAGCTTAACAAAAGGATGGATATATTTATATATGCGAGCTCCTCAATTAGACATGAGTTATGTCCTCGACCTGTTGGCAAATTTTGTCCTGAAACTTAAATGAGGGAATTGCAAATTCACAACGAGTTGAGCACAGAATAAGTTTGATTTATTAATTGAGATTAAAAAATATTTATTTAAATATTTTAACTAGTTAACCAATTATTTTATATTTATATAAATTTATAAATTATATATTAAATGAAATAAAATATATGTAAATAATTTAAATATATATGTAAGAGCTGTTAAAACTTTTTTAGTAATAAAATTCTATAAGTTCAAGTTTCCCTCTATCATATTTTCCGGATGACATAGCCAAAGTTCAAATATAATAACGCTAAATTGAAAGTCTGAATAATATGTAGGCTATGCATATATAAAATATGGGTTTCATAAAGAAAAATTGAAAGTTAAAATCCATTTTAATAATTCATCATGAACTAAAAAGAAATAGAAAAAAAAAAGAGTAAGATTTTGGTACGCATCTCTTTTTCTAAAATGTTGTTACCTACGATTATTGTGAGTTCCAGCAACCTAATCTCTCGAAATATTAATTTTGGAGTCTCAATTGGCTAACATATGGTCCTTAATTTTATTTTATTATTTTTTGTTGAGATCTTTTTGGAGAGGATTGAAAAAGAGAGTGAAAACAAAATTTGCAAAACAAAGAGAGGTTAGAATAGCACCGGAGTTAAATTCCGAGATATAATTTAATGGCCAAGTTAGTTTTCAAATTTTTCAAGAAATAAAGAGAAAAAATGAAGAAAAAAAGCGAATATTTAAGTTGTTCTAACGAATATCTTGTTTAATCAATGTACTTGAGGTATAACAATCTTAACTGTATTAATTATATCATTATTAATTAATGTTATTATCTTTTTATTTTAAGTTAATTACATTAATCTATTTATTCATGAATTTAGTTATTCATGAATATATTGTATCCATAAGTTCAATTAACTATGAATAAATCTACTTGATGTTGGCCGTCATTTAAGTTTAAATATTTTTTAGTCAAAATTCATATTTATTAAGTAGCATAAATATTCATAAATCAAATTCAGATTATTCTTGTTAATATATTGTTTTGGTGTATACATTTAAATTCCTCAGACATAAATAGTAACTATGATACTAATTTTTTAGACCCATCAATTTGACGGATCAAGTTGATTTCGAGTTAGGTCAATTCGAGTCGAGTCATTTTGAGTTTTTAAGTTTTTGAGCCATTTTCGGGTTCAGATCATTTTGCTTTTAAGTCATTTCGGGTTTAGGCTATTTTAGGTTTTGATCATTTTGATTTTGGGTTATTTTGGGTTTGGGTCAATTGGATTTAAAACTCGAGTTTATCAAGCTTGAGTCATTTCAGATTCGGGTCAAATGGGTCTAACACTCATGCTAATCAATTTTAGGTCGATTAGGTTTAAACTTGGGTTTATCAGGTTGGGTCATTTTGGGTTCGAGTCATTTCAAGTTAACTATTCGGGTTAATTTTGGGTTCAATTCATTTTAGGTTTGGATTATTTCAAAATTGATTCATTCTAGATTTAGATCATTTGGTATTCAAATTATTTGAGGTTTGACTCATTTTTTGGTTCAGTCAGTTTTTAATTATTGACTTTTTTGATCAAATCATATTGGGTCTAATTTAAGTTTAAGTAAATTGATAAAGTTTTTCGAGGTTCAAATAATTCACATATCCATAATTTTTACATATTTAAAAAGTTACATATTAGTTTCTTTTTTTCTATTTCAACACCAAATAAATGTATAAATTATTGAATTGAAATTATTAGACATTTGTATTTTTAATTTACGCACCAAAGAGTTTGAATTCAATGAATTTGTTGATATTAAGTAATATTCTATTTTTTTCTTACAATTTTTTTTTATGAAATGTTACTTTACATTTTTTATAAAAATATCCACTATCTGTTCATACCGAAAAAAAATTGAAATCCGAAACTGAGAAAATTTTCTAGTATAAATTCAAAATACAAATATATATATATATATCAATACTGGCGATCTTCAAAACTTTAATTACGAATATCATATCATGCTATGGGTATTAGAAAAGGTTTCTTCGAGTAATGCCCAGCATAAACTTTCGAAACAAAGCATGAAATTAAAAGACAAGGCTTTGATCATTATGAGGTCAATCATGATCCCGGCCAGCAGCAATACTCCAACGTTTATTGTTTTCTTTCTCTTGATATATTAATTGCATTATATATGTGAAAGCTGTTCAATTGTGATTAGACTATTTGCAATTTTTTGGAAAAATTAGACAGAAACCCAATTTTTACTCGTCGACTATTTATCCCATAACTATATATGCATATATGATCATAAATTTAATATATTACATTTTATAATACAATCAAAGATATCATTAGGCTTTGCATAATAAGCTTAATCCTGTCTTTGGTCGAATTTAAGGACATATTCACTCAAATTGTCATAATATATTCAAGATTTAACTTTCGATATACTGGTTACCATAAAGGTTGAATCTTAACAGATAAGGAAAATATATATCTCTCCTTACCGATAAAATTGATTTATGTAGGTATCATATATAATTTATAAAAGAGGCTATAGCCTTAGGATAAAACAAAAATTACATATGCCGAGATTTAATCTTTACATTCAATAAATGTTATTTCTTAAAATTAATTAAATTAAATCTCGTGCACGTACTATAAACTAATTTATGATTAGCTAACTATATCGTATCATCTTTTCTTCACTTTTTTTTCCTTTCTTTGAATTACACAAGCTTCGTGTCGAATTTGATTATATATATCATCCGAAACTTTATAAAATGCTGAATAGAAATTGATGTTCTTTGTCATTTCGTATAAGCTTTTTCTTTGCGTGTACTAGGATGTAAATATCGATCAAAAATTATTCGATAAGGATAGCAATATATATTCAAGTGGATCATAATTGTTACATCAACCATTTCCTCAAAGGATGTGAGCCCTCAAAGGAGGGCCCCCGCTTGCCTAAATTAGCTGAGGAAAGGTGAACATAAAAGACTCACCGAGGAATAAGTGTTTTTGTCCAACACTGATAGTCTAGCCAGTTGCTTTATCAGTGCCTAATATATCCAAACCAACTTCACGTGAAGTTAATCGTCGTATTGCTTTGGTTAAAGACAAGCTCTTCTTGGATGGTCTTGATAGCACCCTTGGCCTACATGTCCCAATTGGTTAACATAGAATAATCAAGTCTTTAATTAATGGCAATGCGTGTCAATGATCTATTGGTTCTATCCTAGTTTTACATATTTTGTTGCTTTATCATTAAGGGTTTAAATTTTATGTTAATTCATGCCATTCTTTGAACTTTTCCTTCTAACCCTAATTATGCTATGTTTATCATTACTTTTGGATGAAATGAAACAACTATTCAGCCATATCAATGTATGGACTTTGGAGAGTTTTCACATGTACTATAAAATAAGATATTTTTAAAGATAAGACAAGAGTATAATTAAAAAAATGCTCTCTATTTTAAATTTAATAGTATTTAAGATAAATATTATCTTTAATTTAATAATATTAAAAACAAATGTCATCGCTAAAATTTTTTGGAGAGATTGTTTTAAAAGATAACTGTTATGGATTATTTTTCATCTATTAAAAACAATTATTAATCGCCATTAATTCCTCTAAATTTATAATGATGGTTGAATTAGTTGTTGTCCCTTCTTGATAAGTTGTGGAATCAGAAAACGATGATAAAAGTTTATTATGAACAATTACATATATCTTGAAAATATAAACATAAAAACGATTGTTTAAATTTATTATCAATTGATTTTAAATTGAACGTCATTTCAAATTTAATATAATTTGTGAGAATAAAAAATTGGTATAAAAGTTTGAAAATTTCATTCATAATTCTTTTGAAGTTCTAATTATAAGGCATAATTTTTGACAATTGGATATGCAATTCCCTCGTTCACATTCAGATAATGAATATTTTAAAATACATAATAAGCAAGGGAGACTGAGAATCTTATTTAATAGGCTATATATCATGACTAATCTCGATACTTCTCTTAATGTTTATTCCTGTTTGCGAAAAAAAATTGTTGCATATATTATCAAAATTGAATATTTGCTAAGTGTTTGAAAAACAAAGTTTATAAACTATACAATATGCATATGTGTTTACAAACAAAGTTTATGAATCATTTTAACAAAACTTTGCATCCAATCTCTCATATATCAAATATCTCTCTCTCTCTCTCTCTCTCTCTCTCTCATTTTTTTGGTTTAAGATTCATGTGCGTTCAAGCATATCTTTGAAGTGCAATTTTAAATTTATTCATTTAAGTATTGTATATTGAATACAACATTTCTAAAAGCTTATTTACACCATAATAGGGAAATAATTATTTTTAAAGAAACCTTCTTAAAAATGCCTCTCATTTCATATATTTTTTTTTCATTGATCTCATTAGTCAAAACCATATTATAGAAGATAAGTTTATTTTTGTTTTTCTGTTCCTGAGAAAAAAAAAGAAAGGTTCCAAAGTCTTGAAAATGATAGAGTAAAATTTACCGACAATCACGTGGTCTCAGTTTTAGTAGCTAGAGTTCAATAGCTAACAAGTCTCAAATATCACCAAAAATATAATAATAATTGGTGAAATGTTAGTAAAAGTTTTATACCATGTAGCCTTATCTCGAGAAGAGAAAAAACCCCATGAACCACTTAATCAAATGAGTAAGGTATATGGTTAGTTACTTATATTTATGATTTTTTTTATATAAAAGAGATTATAGTCTGAGGATAAAAGAATGATTGTAGATTATGAGATTTAAACGTCAAACGTATTAGATGTCAATAGATTACGTAAACTAATTGAGTTAAATTTTAAATTTAACATCTACAATTTTTTTCATTATTTTGCTTATCCAATTACAAAATTAACATCATTTACATCATAAACATTTTTTTTCATTCAATCGTTTAGATGCTAATAAGTTACTGACATGTCCACCTACACTAACGTTGAATATGACCTGGCCATATTAGCTTACTTACGATGTGGCCGTGGCCCCATTGTTGAGGACGAGTCAAGTAATTGTCTCTGGGACGTTGATCTCATCGATTGGCCAACTTCGTTTGGATAAGGAAGCTATATTGTAAACAGAGTAAAATCTGGAAAACTTTCGAGAATATCGCAATTATATCGTGGGCATCGGCTGCAGTAGGAAAAAAAAAAGGTAGATTGAATGGGTGAAATGAGCCCATCGTGAACGTTAAATAGATCGGCGTAGCTAAATTCGTGGTGAAGCAGAGAGCAGTAGAATTAATACGGAAGAAATAAGAAGAAGAGCCAAAAAGAAAAACGAACCGGAGGGTTAAACTTTCAACTAGTTTTAAGTTAAATAATAATAATAATAATAATAATGGTTTAATAGTTGGAGGGGATTGGGGCCACGTGAGAGAGGAGTCATGCAAGCTTTGGCCACAGCTGATGCAAGTGGAATCTTTCTTTTTAATTGATGTTTTTGCGTTGTGCAGATGTTTATGCTAATAATAATGATTTCTTAATTGATCTTGCATATCCATAGCTAGATTTAGTAGGTATGTTTTTTTCTCATTATATTTTGCTTCATATGGAATGAAAAGTATTGTTTATCTTCAATCTAAGAAAGCATTTGGTAATTTAAAAGAAAAAAAAAACCACTGCCTTAATAGTATTACCAAAGACTTTTTTTTTAACAAGTAAAAGAAACCCAGGGTTTCGGAATTGCTTAATTAAAGGGGGATCTTATTTTTCTTCCATAATGTTTTCTTTTTAAAGAAAAATTCGTTCTTCAATCTTATTTTGTAGTTTAAACTCGAAACTTTCAAATTAGTAATCTTAAATAAAAGCTTTAAATGCATACACAAATTAATGAGAATCGTCTTAAAATTAAAACTTAAAATAAAAAATTTAATTCATTTGATTTATGCAATATTTTTTAAAAAAATAAAATTCAATCAAATTGAGACTTAATTTACGTTAAAAAAAGATTAAATAGCATGTACTAGATCACTTTCGGATAACTTTTGATATTTAATTGTGGGGTTTGGTTTTTCTCAATGATCAAAAACCTATGAAAAAAATCATTAACGAAAACTCCAAAATAAGCTTAGCGACGAGTAAGCATGGCATCTCAGATGGGGCTCAAAGCTTCCTTCAGATCTTTTTGCACCAAAATTGGTAAACCAACGGGGCCATTGCTGTTGCTAAAACAGCCAACATATGGCATTAATTTCGTTTGTATGCAAAGGAAATTTAAACCTCTATTATGAATATACGATCTTTTATGTGTCATCATTTTCTTTTAATTTTCCAAAATATGTAAAATGCAAGAAAATTCAACGGAGTGGTGCCTATTTGGTTCACCTTTTTGAAAGAATTATGGCTGAGAATTCCTTTAACTCTGATTAAATTAATTGATCAAGAATAGGCCCATCCTTGCCTGGAAAAGGTGACCAACTTTGTCCAATTTCTGCTACCTATTTCAGAAATCTCTTCTATTAGCCTCTTAAAACTTGTTTCCCAGTGCTTTTACATGCCATCTTTGGCTTCATAAATTTGTGTTGTTTTATCATTCCAAAAAGTCCAAGACATAGAAGGGACCTCTTCAACTTGCATTATATAAAGAGACTTGACGATCTACGTATGCATGTCATTTTTTATGTTTTTCGTTGTATTAGACTATTTATATTATTAAATATATGAAAATCTTAAATATGAATAAATATAATTATTAAATGTATTGTACTAATCATGTTTGAATGTGTCGTGTTATGTTTATTATATTATTTTGTGCTTATTAAACGTATTGTGTTTTTCTCATGTTTTTATATCATGTCCAAAGTAATCAAATCCAATTACATATCCATTTGTTTTGTAATAAAGACCTGTCTATTTGGCCAAATTTGTTATCCTCTTTTTTTTTTTTTTTAATTTCAGACCAAAAAGTAAATATTTTGATTATGATCGACTTCTTATATTTATAGAACCTAAAAGAAATATTTTTTTTGCAAAAAGAAATAATATTTTTTGCTTTATCTTGCTGATTGATAGCATTTCTCTAGTTGTTTAGCCTTTTCTTACTATTTTTTTTGGCAATTTATATAAAAACAGAAAAATACATATTTTATAATTTTAAAAACTATATTGGAGTTCCATTAAGAGTGGGTTTGGACCTGAGATTTTGCAATTTTGAAGAAGTTTGAAATAAAAGCATTTTAAATAATAGTATTTGATATTTGATTGCTTGGATAAATATTTTTAGAAAAAAAATTAAATTTTAGATTTGATGAAATAACAAAATAATTATAATTTATGATTAAAAAAAAGGAAAATAAGCAATTCTACTTCATTGATGTCAAATTATATAAAACGAAAGTTATGGAAGAGAAATATAGAAAAGTTGCAAACTATCATTGTTTTTACTTTTTGTTATAGGTTGAATGAATAAAAATTTATTATGTTTGAAGTGGTGTATATATATATGTATATACATATAATATTTTCCACTAATTACGGTCTGAAATAAATTGATATAAAAATAAAAATAATAAATTAATATGATTTATAGATAACTTCATTTTTTTTAATACCTAACATACATATTTGCTTTAATTAGCTAAAATAAAATTGAAAATTGAGATGATTTCTATAGAAACACAAGTGAAACGATCTAGCCTCCGCGGGTCACTTCTTTCCACTTCCTCGAAGTAGCCAAGAGGCAAGTCTCGACGATTGTTATATATAAATATATAAATATATATATATATGTCTTATAATTTTTTTATTATATATTTGAACATGTAACAAAGCTTATAAAATAAAATAAAAAATTTCATCGTTAATATATAAAAGAAATAAACTCGTCTATTATTTAATTACAATTGCAATTGCAATGATTGGGCAGACTTTTGGCTTACTTTTTTTTAATTCAACATCAATTATTTATTTATTTTTTTCAGTTGAAAAGCACCTTTTTGTGAAAGGAGCCTTTGTCAAAATTCACAACCCAACATACAGTTGGACTAACGGTCAACCCAGGGCCCAATGGAGAGCAATAAGGATATCCATACCTGTAAATCCAGACCTAGGCCGCCAGCTTGCCGACTGAAGAGCAGTAGCCTGTAGGACTAATGGGTGAATCAAAGTCTTCGGTTTTTCTCAAACAAGACTCGATCACTGGACTTGGATGGCTGCGCAGCATTGGACTACCTGAAATTTTGAGAACAAAATTTGTCGACTGCATGCATTTATCTTAATTTGGACGAACAATCCCGCGTTGATGGTGACCTCAAACTCCTAATTGGCAAATAATATGCAGAGTTAAGTCTTTCAGGCTCTTTTGTCTTGTTACTGTTGATGGTGACCTTGACCATCTTATTGTTTTTTTGGGGGGGGGGGTGTTGAGCCTTTCTCATTTGGCTGGATTGCCTGCTTCAATGGTGCCACGACTAGTTTTAAACAGGAAGCCTAATTCGTCAGTCGCAGATTTTGTTGTGACTAGTGTGGAGAGAAGCTTCCTTGATTGAATTAATACGAATTATTATATGAGGTTTTCCTTGACACGTATCCACAAAAACTCTTTGGCGAAAGAGCTATCCTTGGAGCTCATTGCCGAAGCTGAGCTTGAAAGCGATGAACATGAACTAGTTGTAGCGTTTCTAATGGGACAGATAAAGGAAGAAACTGAAGAAGGGGAAGAAATGGAGCTCTGAGCTTAACTTAATTGTTTCATGCACTCATCTTTAGGATGTGACATCTAGTAGTTCTGAAATTTTAATCATAATATAACTGTTTCGCTATCTTCAAACTTAAGACTTCTTTGAAAGAAGAAGAGTACACGAGTAATCTACAATAAACCAAAAACTATATATACATGGATATAATATACAGAACTTATCATTACATTCAAACCCTTTTTAAAGAGGGTTTGATCACAAGTGTTCTTCACTTTTAAGATGGATTATTCTAAAATTTGAATCTCAATTTTTAAATTTCTTTTTCTTTTTAGGATCACAACTGCCTATGTATAAAAAGAAAAAAAAACACTCAGGCTGTCGAAGAAAACGGTATAAGTTATTGTGAAGGTCAGCCCAAAACATGACAACTTTATTATAAGTAAAAAATTAATCACGTCAGATTGTTCCTCTCCAAGCCCAAAGTTAAAACCTCTATACGCGTAGCCCCAACTAAGTATATCTCTCTTCATAATCGAAATTTATTATGTAAGTTTTGAGAACAAGCCATTCCTCCCCCCCCCCCCCCGCCCCCCGCCGGGGGGGCAAAAAAATGTGGTCAGCCCAGTTAGCATTTCTACCCATAGAACGTGTTTACTCTTAATTTTTACCTAAAGTTTCTTTGAATCATGATAGCAACCTTTCTCCTGCCTGTCCTAGTTAACTTTACTGCTTGTAACCGCTATCATGGAAAACCCTATGAAGAAAGTAGATAGCTTTTGCATATGATTATAGATAGGAATAAGATATTTTTGCAGGTGATTCTAATCTAGATTGATTGCTTAGATTAGAATAAGATAGTTTTGCATACGATAATGATTTTATAGAAGAAACAGAGTAAAGAGAATTGATGCACGAAACCGCAATATTATTGGTTTAAAGAACATCAATTGGAATTTGTATAATTTGGAATGCTGCATCCAGATCATCAAAATAACATTTTTAGTGAGTCTCTCCTAATAAATTGCAGACAAAATTAATCGCTTTCATGAATTTTCTGTTGAGTGCTAAATAATAAATGAAGAGACCCCCAAATTATTTTATTTATGCTTGCAAACCCCAATAAAAATAAATTAAGTAGATCAGATCGGATTAACGTTAAAACAAGCACGTTTATTCACATTTATCACACGTTAATTTACATGAATTAGACCCTTCTTCTGCATTAGAGAAACCGATGTCGCTTCGATTTTTCTCCTTTCCTAAGGAAATTTCGACCCTAAATATATAAACACTTCTAAACGGAAAAAAAAAATTACATACACAAAACAACACAAACCCTTATACGAGGCTTAGTCCCAGCTCCCAATTGAAAGCAACGTACCCAGGAACTTCATCTATGGCTTATTTGATCTCTAGCTGCTGACTACATGATTAAACGTCTTCGTAGTTCATACACTAACACAAGCGCAAGGCAAAGACGAGACTAAAATCTAAACTGTTCAAGAGTTAGGAGACAAGATGTTCCTAAAATCAGCAGCAATCCTTTTCTTTATTTCTCCCCTCTTTGGTGGCCTCATTGGTCTGTCCCTTATGGGGGCCTGACCTGCTGCCGGCGGCCGGCTGTTTCTGCCTCCAGAATCCGCAGAGCTTCCACCGTCTGGACTGCAGGCGCCCTGGGTGTTTGCTTCACTCATCCTCTGATCCTGTTCTAGTTGGTTAAAAAAAGGGCAGCTGATATCTTAATGGAAGAATTATTATGTAACTAATCGACTCTTAAAAAGGAGAGAAAGTGGAAAAATGGGAGGGTAAAACAAGTTGGAGTAGATACGACGCTTCCGCCTTCCAGGCCAAGCCGACAAAGCCACCTGCAGATTCGTATGCGCATGTTTGTTGGTGTGGCCCAGCATGAGCGTGCTTTCTTTGGAAGACTGCTTTTTAAACGCATAGAGTTTTTTTATTAAAAAATAAAAAATATATAAAGAATATAATATATATAATATTAATATATATAATATTATTAAAATTTATACGAATAAAAAAATTTAAATATTATTATTATATATATAAATATATAAATACGCAAATGGCTCAATCGCGCACGTTCTTTAAACAAAAGGATGATCAGTGTATGACATAAGATGAATGACGTCAAGCACAAAATTTGGGTTTGAACCAGCACAGTTATGCTGGCTTTAATTTTTGTTCAGTTTTCAGATTACTCTATGGTTAAATACGGTGTATTTATATATAATTTTATTTAAAATTAAAACATTAGATTTGAAAATTCCTTACGTGGGTGTAGAATTTTATTTTTTTTAAAAAAATTATTTAATAAATAAATAACATTAAAAAAATTTACTTCAAACGAGATAAAGAAAGTTATAATAGTAAAAATTTAATCAATTTTATGAGTTGATAGTTGTTTGTAAAACATTTTTTTTATAAAATTAAAAGAATAAATACTCTTTTTATGTTGTTATTTCATTTTATTTTTGAATTTAAACTAATAAATTAGTGTCATTTAATTTATAACACCAATTTAATTGCAAGTATGATATATAGTATAAAAGTATTATATGGAGTATAGATGACTATTTATATTTGATCTTAAATATTTTTTTCTTTTATTAAGGATTCAAACAAGCGTATTTTTTTTTAATCTTCGTAATATTTTTTTATTCTTATACATGATAGTATATATATATTTCTATAATATATATTTATATATATGAATATAAAAAATCATATATTACATAATTTTTTGTTTGATTTAAGTTCAAATCTTAAATGTTAAAATCAAGATTTAATACTTTTTAAACCGCTTAAAATACGTAATATTTATATTATAATCCTCTCAAATATTGAATAATTAACGATTGTGGAAATGTATAATTCTATATCTAAAGTTTTATTTTTCATTTAAATATGAAAACAATTTTAATTAATTTAATTTACGAGATGAGTGGAAATTATTTCCTATATATATAAATGTAAAATAGAGCAGATTTCCATATGTATATATATATATATATATATACAAATTAAAAATAAATTAAATGAGGTTAAGGTGGAATCAATAGCATTACATATGAAATTTGATTAGAAAATTGTACCTAAATATTAACTTTAAATCGTCTCTTATACAAAAGAAATTGGCGCTCCAACTATCTAAAATTTGTTCGAAAATTATAATGAAAAAAATAGGCTTAATTATGGGAGGAGAAAGCATGACGTTTTTCAAGGTATGAAAAATAAATAAATTAAACGTATAAATATAAGAAAATAAAATATAAAAATAATAGACTTCGAAGAGCAAAAATGGAAAATAATTTGCGATGGGATTGGACCTGTCAGAGCAGAGGGTCGTGGCGCGGGTTGTTAGTGCGAATCTCGAATCAAATCGGATCAACACGTGGATCCTGGTACAAAAATGCACCATTCCAAACTCAAATACAGAAAATCTTATATATATATATATATAACATTACCATATCAAAACATAAGTTAAATATGAAGATTACAGAGTGTGCTAAGAACAAAAACAACTCAAACTTTAGCTCACAGTTATTACAAAAATTATCGCTTTTCTTTTTCATACATTTTGATAGAGCTTGAAACTTGATCTTGAGTAAAAAGAGTTGAGCATTCTACTTATAAAAATCATTATTGTCGGTATCCTCACTTTGGCTTACGCCTCCCAAGATACTCCGAATTATTATTTCCTAGCATACTGCAGAGCATGCAGAGCTAGTTATGAATTTTCTTAAAACGGCGAACAACACGGGACTGGAAAGGATCGGAACTACAAAAGGAAGCAATGGACAAGACTATGCTGCTTAACATATTTCTCTTGACTAGTCGCCTACTTTTTGGAACCACACTGCCAGTCTTCACTTGGGAACATCGATCCTGCACCATGGCTTAGCTCTTGGCTGCTACTTGCTGCTACTCGAGATTTTCTCTTTTTTTTTTTGTGGGTCTTGTAGAATATTGCAATTCTTTGTAAGAGTTGAGAGAATGAAGGCTGTTGGATTCTTTGCTAATCAAAGTTGATTGCTAGTAAATTTATAGTACTAAAAAGGGGAATATGTGATTGCAAAAAGCAAAGTAGTTAATTATTGGGGTGGCACTTGGAAATTAACGAATAAGATTCCAGAAGCATGAAGCACGTGGTGGCAGTTCGAAGAATTCCAAGTCGGAAACTGCGGAGATGGATCCTCAGAATTTCCCAGCTGCCGCAATGGAGTGACCGAACACTTTAGTAATGATTTTCCTCGAATGATCCACTCCAGACCTGTCAGTATCAGTATCAGCCTCTCTATCAGTGCCGAAAATCGGTCAAGTAGCTGGGTTTGACTTGGGCATAGAAGTCCCTATCCCGACAGATAGCCCAACAGCTTATCCTTTACTATAATTTAGACTTGTTGATACGTCGAACAAAATCATTATCTGAAAAATATTTTTTTTTCCCAAACTAGAATAGTCAATCAATCTTTGTTGTTCTCATTTTTTTTTTCCAGTTTTGATCACATGTAATATATATAGCTACTGCAGCCGTCATTCTTTTGTCTGGTATAACAATGATGTGCTCATATAACTATATATATATATATATATAAACAATGTTTTAATTTTTTGACAAATCAATAAATAACCAATTACATGACGTTACGTGAAAAAAATAGCATAAATAAATTTGAAATCTGTAACTTATTATATAATGAACATAGGTTAGGCAAGTCAAAACCACATTTTAGACAACAATCAAGGTTTGAATGGTTGCCATCCCCCTTTAATACGGTTAAATGAAGTCTAGAGTTTGAATCCCGTTTCTCATATATATTAAAATATATATATATTTTTTAAAAAAACACATTTTGGAAGAGGAACTTGTGATCCCAATACATATAGGTGTAATATATTTTGTCAAAATTGGGTTAATAATAGTATCGTCAATATTGTATGCATATACAGTTTTCAATTGAAATTTCCTAAATTTTTGTGATAAATTTATAAAATTATATATGATAGTGAAACGAATTTGTTTGAATGATTTTGAGATATTGAATTAAAACTTTAGGTTGAGGGTGGGGGGGGGTTGCCGGCTAGTTGGTAAGCATCAAGCTAAGATCGTTAATTCAGTAACAATTAATCTCTCAATTGTTTTTGCCTTTCGAAATCAAAGCAAGTGTGAATACAAGAAAAATGTATCAATGAACGAATCAAAGAGTCAAAGACATTTGCGCTTTGATGTTTTTCTTTCTATCCCATTCTACATCTTTCTCCATCAAGGGAAGCTTTTTGGAAGTTTCCTTTGGAAATAAACCAAACCTAATTAATTAATTATTAATTGAATTATTGACTAATCAGTAATTAATTGGATAATGAAAAGCAAAGCCAAATTTGTTCAAAGTTGACAGATGAAGCAGCTAGAACTAATAATTTTGTAGAGGATAAGACAAATGACTAAAATAAGATATAAAAAATAATATGAATTATATAAAAATATTTGAATTTGTTATAATTTATATAATATAAATTATTAATATATTAAAATTTATAAAAATATATAATATTTTAAATATTATTATAATGCATAAAAATAATATAAATACATAAATAATCAAATGAATAAAAATTCTTATTCGAAAGTTGAGAAAAAAAATCTCTCCAATTAGACACTACCAGTTTAGATATGCTGCAAAATAAGCACGTGATGGATTCAGTGCCCATAAATCTTGATTTATTTTTTTTTTCATTTTAAAAAAATAGAGATAATTCCACCACTGCCTCCTCGTCCCCAATCATATTCGAGTAGTGGGGCATGGCCAGCCTTGTTGTCGCTGCTTAGTGATTACTGCCACGTGATGCTCTGAATTCTAAGTTACTAAATTGAACTCACGACAGAATCACAAAATTCAAAATAACTTTTTAATTACGTAATTGGAATAAAAAAATTTTTGAAAATATTTAAAGTTTTCACGTGAAGACATTTTATTAATATGACAAACTGTTAAATGACAAATTTAACTCAATAATATCAACGGAAGCTAAGACATATTCAAACAATTTTGTTGACTTCCATTAGCTTTCAAATGCAATTTTAACTATAAAAATAAGAAATTTTTATGAACGAATTAAGAATATGATAAAAAAAAATTTTCAATCTTGAATTCAATAATATTGAGACGAATATCTTTCTTAATTTAATAGCATTAGAGATAAATATTATTTTTAAAAATTTTTTTAGAGATATAATTTTAGACGGTAATTATTAGAAACGATTTTTTGTTCCTGAAACTTTTAGATATAATTTTTTTTTCAAAGATAATTATTGATTGTTTTTAATTCTTTTAAATTTTGTAGTTTTTTTGTATCACACTTAATACACAATATTTTATATGAAATAACATTAAGTTTTTTCTAAGACTCCATCTTACGGTCTCTAACTAATTAGTTATTTAATTCATTTGAATAGGCAATAAAATTGACTTGAAAAAGAGGTGATAATTAGATTAACTACTGTAACGAAGAGAATGAGTATATAGCAATAAATGAAAATCAATGTCTAGATATGTGTTTATATGCCAAAGTAGTTATGATGAGGTGAATTGTAGTTTAAAAAACCCATTAAGGCTATTATATTAAAATTGGTATATAATAAAAACGTAAAATTATTTGATATTAATAAAATTAATACATAATTAAAATTTTATTATATAATGATAAATCTTATTTAATATATGATAACTCTATAAAATAAAGTTTTTAGTTTTATTTTACGCATTAAAGTAGCTACGTCTTAGTGGATTATAATTAAATTTAACTAATTTTTTGTTTATTTTATATTAGTTTTATTTACTTTCCTTATATTTAAATTATATAGTTATTTAATATTTTTATATTTTTGTAAGTCAAAGTCTCGAAAGAGTTTTCAAAGTGAAATAACTTAATCAAGCAGAAAAATAAACTTAATTCATCAGTTTCCAAAAATAAATCAATTGAGCTATTTACAGAACAAGTTTTGCCTCTTCAGGGTTTTGTTTATATATGAGAACTTTTAGTTTAGAGATTTTAACGAGTGGACTTCTAGGTTTTTATTTTTAATCTAGTTTTTAAAAAGGAGAGCAACCACTATAATATTTAAAAAGGTAAATAGTTTTGGAGAAACTTCAAAATCCAAGATCCGATCAATCTTAACTTGCATTATTTATCATAATAAAACTCTTTAGTTTTATATTTTTTATCTTATTATGAACTTGATTTATTTTTTAGGGTTGCAATGAAACTCAACATATAGTTTGGATTATTTTATTATCTTTTCATGATTTAATGATGTTTGAATTGTTTGTTCAATTTTGTTCTTAATACTTTTAATTGCTTGATCATCAATTAGATTAACTTAATGAACTTAGAAAAGAAACTTTTGTGTTTAGACATAGATTGAATGATATATGTTTCATATTCATTTATTATGATGAATTGATATGCTTGTTAAATGGGAATATACGAGCATGTCATATATAATCAAATTAAAGTCCAAGCTTAATAAGTCTCTCTTAATTCATTTTGCATAGAAATATAGTAAATTGGTTAAGAAAACTATTTTTATACGATCATTGAAAGATATTTATAAATAAATTAAAATTCTATGTTCAAAATTTATTATCATTAATCAAGTTAAGAGAGTAGGGTTTTATTCAAATAAAGTGTTAAAAAAAATTGTAATCCTAAACTTTTATTATGTACTACTTTAATATGTATTATTTGCTTTATTAGTATTTTTTTATTTAGTTTTAATTTATAATCGTTAATCATTTGTTTGAATAAGATTTAGTTATTTTAATTTTAATACTTAACAAATTTGGTATCAATTTTTTGTGGGATTGACACTTTACTTTATTACCATATTACTTGTTGCGATACGTACATTTGCGTTGTTAAATTCGACAACAGTAATTAAGCAATAAATAAATTATTTTATTATATAATTATAAATTTTAATTCTATTAAATTATCAGAGTAACTTTTGGATATCTTTAATAATACGAGGACCTCTAAAAAATAATGAAAGTAAAGCAAGAAAATGAGAATAAAAAAATAATGGAAAGTCAACTAGAATAAATAATTTCAAAATTCCTAAGTAAGCATTTAATAAATGGAAAAAAATAGTAATATAAATTTTTTGTCATTAAATAATTCCGAACCTTTAAAAAAATTTTTAAAAAAAAAACAAGATGAGAGAAAAATAAAGATAGAAAAAAAAACTTTAGGAAATGCAAATATAAAGTTTAAATTGAAGACAAATGTAGGATAAATAGTAATATAACTACGACATAATTAATTGGATGTCACCAGTCAGCATATGCAAACAGTAATAATAATTGTACACTAGTGATCATTGTTATGATTAGATAGAAGATTAATTGATTAAACTACTCAAATCCATCTTAATGAAAGAAAAAAAAATTAATTCATCCTCACTTTAATCTGTTGAAGACAGGCTTCTTATCAACAACATCATTATCCGTGCTTAAGAAGCTGAAACTTTTGAAAAAGGAATTCCCTAAAATAAAAAAAATAAATTTGTTTGAGGTTAGGCATTCATTAAAAAGATTGATGTGACAATCGCAAGAGTCCCCACACCATTGATGGGTACATTTATTACTATGCATGAATTTCAAAAATAAAAATAAAAATAAAGATATCAAAATGGTCCTTCAACTTGCTTGATTTAAAGATTAAAAGTATATATCTTGTCCTATTTAATTTATCTCTGTATGTTACTGGGTGTATTTCATTTTTTTGGGTTAAAAGAATTAGAATAAAATCCTCCAATCCAAAAATATATTTTTTTCCTAAATTAATTTGCTGGAATTGAAATATGCCCCTATTGCCATTTCCAAGCTCCCACTTAAATTTTTTTGGAGGGTTCCATTCTCTAATAGATTGGTTCAAATTAATTCAGATTTAAAATAATATTTTTTAAATTTAAATTAATTTAAATTATTATTAATCAATAAAATTATTTTTAAAAAATTAATTATAAAAATAGATAAATATTAATATAAATTTTTTAATATTTTAATATACATTAAACCTTCAAAATAAAATTTTAAAAATTCAACAAATAATATCCAATTAAACATTGACAAGTAAATTGCTTTTCTTGCTATGAAACTTGACCCGCCCGCCTGGACCCAGGGACAGCTTCCTGCTGCAGGGCATTCCATCTTACAATGTTTGCGAGAAAATTGGGTGATATCGTTGTTTCCAAGCTTTGACCTTTTTGTTTATTAAATTTTAACACGATATAAATGTTTTCTTAATTAAAAAAATAAATTGTTGTATGGGAGACGGTCTCCGTCGGCAAATTGCTAACATTCTTTCCTTCACTTTTTTTTGTTTTGATATTTTGAAGATAAAGTAAAATTAAAAAACAAATTCTTTGCCTTATTTTGATTTTTCTTTTAAATTTAAAAATAAATAAATAATTATATTTGATATATTTATATTTTATTAATGAAGAATAAAATCATATTATTTTATTAAAAATTTTTAAAAATAAATAAAAATTATTTTTATTTTAACCAAAGTACATAATTTAATTCAACATTAAATATAAATAAAAAATTTTGAAGAAGAAAAAAAAAACATTTTTGCATTTAATAGCAAGAGTGTTCCTATTTTGGAGGCAAGCAAGCCCTGAATCCCCGTGGAAGGAAAAGTCGCCAACACAGCGGTTACTCCGCCTTGGCTTGCAGGAGCAACGCCGCAACCTTATTGTAAGCAACGACTGCTGTTGTAACATTTTTGCCTCCGTAGCTAGAAAGGCCGCCAACGAGAAAATGGCTCACCATTTAAAACCTCTCCCTGGTTCGCTATTAGATTTCCCAAGGAAAAAAGAAGGTATTCGAATTATTAGTCGGATTTCCAAAGAATAAGAATGTAAAGTTCTTGAATCTTTCCAGCTTCAATACTGGGTTTTTATTTTGGTATTTTTATTTTAAAATACCTCAAAAAAAAAAAAAAAGAACCCAATTGCTCCACAAAAGCAGAAAACTCGGGTAATTATAACACCGGAGAGCCAAAACAGAGAAACTATTGCATTGAAGAATATTCATACATACTAATAAAAACCATTTTATGACAGAACCAGATAAAATCTTAAGCTGCTCTTTATGTTAATTATTAAAAAAAATAAAACTAAGACAAAAAGCAGCAGCCAATCGAGCAAAGTGCAATTCTAGTGGTTGTTGACGTCGGTGGAGACTGGTGATGCTCCTTGCAGGTTGATAAGAGAAGTAAAAGACTTGATTAACCAGTCCATCATCATCTTCTTCACTGATCTTTTCTTCTTAGGAAATAAGCTTCCACCCTTTCGCTTGAACCTTGGCTCTATCTTCATATTTGTCATTATTTCACCAGGATTCACCGCTATTGTTGGCTTGCTTTCGGCTTCTTCCGGGCACACCTTCACTGCCATCTCTTTCTCTCTCTCCGTGGAAGAAAAATTTGTGCATATATGAAGTATGAGTGATTAGCAATTTTTTATGGGAATCCTTCTTTATATAGAAGCATTTTTGTTAACTTCTTGGGTGTAGCTTGCTGGGTTTGCTGTCGTACCGACTCCATTTTAAATGTATTGTACGTAAAGATTTTAATTTTTTATTGTAATAATCCTTAAATTTTTATATATTTATATAAATTTTAAATTAGTGTTATAATTTAATATATTTATATGCTTGCCCCGTATTCGTATATTTTTTTATTAATTATTTTTGTTTAACGCATCAAAGAAGTTCAGCTACTAGTAGAAGGAAAGGTCGTAATTTGAAAGGAAAAGTCAGTGGCAATCCCTGGCACTAGTAAAGTCCAAAAATAGGAAACTCTAAGAGGCATTAGCAATATAGCGTTGTTGGGGGGGGGGGGGGGTGATGTGACGTGGCCGCAGCCGCAGTCGGCAATGTATGGCTGTTTGAAATTTTTTAATCCAATATAATAATATTTAATATAGTTATATAAATATAATATATATAAAATTAAAAAAATATAATATGATTATATTTTTAAAATTTATATAATATAAAATATAAATATATTAAAATTTAAAAAATATAAAAAAATTTAAATATAATTATAATATAATAAATTATATAAATATAATACAAATATTTAATTTATCAATAAAGCGATTAGCATGACTCTAAATTTTCAAATTAGATTTTATGTCGTCCGACTATGTTTACCATTTTCTTTAAGAGACGGCCATTATCCTTCCCAGTTCCTCGTCATTTTCCAAGACAGCCAAGCCAAGATTAGCTTCATTGAGTCAATGTCCGCCGACATCGTAAACATGATGTCTTTGTTGTTTTTTTTAATTCTTTTCATCCGCTAAATTTACGAATTAGGAAAAATTCCATAAAAGAAGCCAAGATTGATTGATCTTTGGTCCATACTTTAATAACATGACAGAAATGGACGAGTCAAAAGTTGCTTTCATGAAAGTCTAGTGCAACAAAATGGCCCAAATATAACACTAAGCAATTAACAACTTATTTTCACCTATTAAATCCTCTTTTTTTTGAATTCTAACGTTAATTTTAAAATTTTAAATTCAAATACCCATTTTTCAAATATGAAAACTTTCCTTAATTTGAATTTATATATAATTTTTTAAATATAAATATATATATTCGTATTTTATATTTATTTAAGTTTAATTATAATAAAATTCAATAATTTCAGGATTTTGGTGAAGTTAAATAGCAATATAAAGGGGAAAATAATTAGAAGAGCTCAATAAAACTTTGCCGTTTTTCAACCATTGCGGCTACGGCATGACTAGTTCTTGTATTTTGACGGTTATGACAGTTGCTGTTGGACGTTGATCTTTTGCAAAGGCTTTAATAGCTAAAAGGGAACAAAAGTATTTATAACAATAAAAAATTATTAAAAAAAGGGGTCAATTTTGAAAGCAGTGTATTTTAGATCAAAATATTAAAATAATAAAAGAAAAAAAAGCAACAAAACGCATGTTGTAATAGAATGTCTTAGAGAAAATATTTTTTAAAAAAAAAGGGAAATAAAAATGAAAAAAAAAAAAACTGACTAATGATGTCTTGAGACGATTTACTTTAGGCTATGGATCATGGGTAATTGAATGGACCCAACGCATGATCTGTGCCCTGTTGCTGGGTTTCACGAGCCTCAGAGTCTCCCCGGTGGGTGATGGGGGGTGTGGGTCCAGGTTCATTTGGTTAGGTCACAGCCCTGGTAACACGAGCAATCTTAAAATTCCTGATTTCCTTTAAATCTCCGTTTTTAGTTCTCAAAGATTAAATATTGATTTGGTTTGCAGGGCATATTTTCGTTAATTTTATATGCAAAGAGAATAAGTTTCGCTAGTTTTTAAAATTTTATTTTATAAAATAATTTTGCTGGTGAGATTAGCATATTAATACAGTGAGTTGATCGATTCACGTGATCGAAACATCGAATAAAGTTTTAATCAATCATTAGAGTGCAATTGAGTTTATCCAAGTTTAAGTTACAAGAAGTTCAAATTTAACTCAAAACCAAAGCTTAAAAATTGATAATTGATTTGAATTTTACCGTATTTTATTTTTAAAATTTAAATTTGATTAAAAAAATAAATTATTTTAACTTATTAGATTAAATTCTTTTACTTAGTAAACAATAGTTCGAGTCTAATATTTAATTTCAAATTTAATTAGTTTTTAATTAAGCTTAAGTTTAAGTTCGAATTAAAATTTTTTAATATTAATTAAAAATAAAAAATTTAATTAAACTCATAAATTATTAAAATTAAATATTAAAATAATTAAATTTAACTCACTTAATATCTTAAACTATTTAAAATTAAACTTTATTAAAAAATAATTTAATTAAATTTGAATATTTTTTAAATTAAATTCAAATAATTTAATGAGATATAAATTTCTTACTTATATTTCCATTGTCACCGAGGTATCTTGCGAGTGTATTGCCACGTCAACAAACTTAAAAATTAAAAAAGAAAAGTAAGAGAGAGGGCAAGGGGAAAAAATTTGGCGGCTAGCCTCCGATCTGATGAGCCCGAGGCATATCGATTAGTAAGAGCTTTACGACAAACATGAAACAGAAGTTGTACAAATGTTAACATTTGCAACTGCTTACAGAACTTGCTGGAAATTCAACATTTCTGCGGCATATTTTGTTCTATATGCGACTAATAACAGAGGAACAGCAATGATGAAACAAACGCTTCAGCATCATCCTCAATATCGACGGCCTTCTCTTTAGGTACACACTTCCAATCTTTCGGCCGAACTTTGGCCTTTTCCCCGCTGCCTCAGTAACTTCTTCAACTTCAAGTACGTATCCTTCGGCGCCCATCTAAAGAATGCAAAAAGTTGGGAAAAGATGGGCATTTAACATTTTTGGTTGTTTTTGGGATAAGGCTACAGAATTGGTCAGAAAAAGCGGCCACTAAGAATCAAACATTGCCATCATTAGCCCCTTTTTATTTTCTCGTTCCATTTTTTTATTTTTTATATTTAAAAATTAAAAATGTTTAGTCATTTTAATAATTACGTAATTATCCATGAATAGTAAAAAAATAATAATTATAAGCATAGTGAAAAGTATAATTATTTTATTTTAATATTTGTATTTAACTTATTTCATTTTAATATTTATATTTACCTTTGTCTGGTTCGGGGTTAATCGTTTTCATCCATTCTTCGTACTACTACGAGAATTTGTTATTTTAATGATAGACTCTTTCATTTTTTTTTTAATTTTTAATATATAATGATCATATTTTATATAAAAAATAACAAAGGATTTTAAGCCAAGAATATATTTATAAAAATGTTAAAATTTCATAAAAAATTAAAATTTAATATTTAGATACGTTATGATTATATTTTTGTTATTAGTTTTTCATAATCGAGTATTATTTTTTTATTTTTTAATAAATACTAAAATATAAATAAATTAATTAATTAAATAGGATCAAAAATATGAAAAACAATGGGGCTTAAAAAGACTCCAAAATAAAAGGCCTAAGTCAATCCATGGATTTAAACGTCGGGTTAGTGCACATCTGATCTTCTTTAAAAAAAACACACACACACACAATTTCAGTTGAGAATCTAAGTCAAATTTTTTTCCCTTCCTTCTTAAATCGCCAGAATAATGCCCTTTCTTTTTCCTAACTCAGAAAGTTAGAATCCTGTATTTGAATTACATTTATAAATATATTTTCGATCACATCATTTATATTTGTTGATACAAGGATTGTCGGACTGTGCCCGCTATGAGGTATCGTTCAGAAAAGGCGCCTCGACAGAGGCGAGTATGCCGTCTGTGAGGTATTGTCCCGCTAGCCAAGGGCCGGAGCT